>JAGPOW010003316.1:2527017-2589034 GCA_030014935.1 Caiman crocodilus | reverse complement strand
AAGAGCAGCTCCGTCAGGGACAGAACGTAATAGGACTTCAAATGGGTAGCAACAAAGGAGCGTCACAGTCTGGCATGACGGGCTATGGAATGCCCCGGCAGATCATATGAATGGATCTCTGTAGAGAAAACATGCATTCTGCAGCATGGTCTGATTAGAAAAACCTAGCTAGTTCCCTTTCAGCCTCAAACCTGATTTTTTTTTTTTTTAAATAATTAGTGCTCTTTAAGATTTTTTTTTTTTTTTTTTTGCAGCTGCAACTTTTTCTCAGATAAGAACGTGGATCTGTGTGTTGTTGGGTCCCAGTTCAAACTGCGCACTGCTGCCATCTGCTTTTCACTTCCGAACTATGCAAAGACTATTTTTCTGTATTTATTTATTTGCAAACTGTTACCTTCTGTATTACAAAGCTCTAGCTCTCAACAAGTAACCTCGTCCTTCTATTCAGTTACGATATTGTTAAAATAAAGCTAAATTAAAAAAACCCTCCATTTAGAGTGATTCTTTAAAGCGGGGAAAAACCACAAGAATTACCAGTACAGGGTGGCTTGTTAAAAATCAGTTTGGTATTATACTCTGTAAAACTATGTCATTTCAAAACCTCAGTTTTCCTAGCATACTAATCATCAACATGCTATTAGTTGTTTATTGTAGCTTTTGCACAATGACATAATCCTAAATGTTTTTCTAGCAGAAAAGAAAAAAATATTCTCTGAATCTGACTTGCGTTAGATGTGTCAGTGTTAGCATCTCAGACCTGATGAGAGCTAGTTCAAAATTTGGATTTGATTTAGGTAAACGTCACAGGACTTCTGAGTTTAAAGAAGAATCAAAACTTCCTGAGCTTTTACATACCTGGGTTGCTAGTGTGATGAAATCAGGCTTTGTCTTGAGGCTCTTGGGTACTTCTATTGATCAGAATCTGGAAATACAAAATGTGTTTAAAATATGAGGCGAGAAATAAGAAGAGACCTGAACACTTCCATTCCAATTAAACTGTCTGTAGTTTGACTTGGTAATCTATATGCATTTGTAAATTTGCCTGGTAGCCTATTTTAGTTCCAGTCTCTTGGTAGCCAATAGGAGGTGGTGGAAGACCTCAGATAACTTGCTGGCACTAGATTTCCTGGACCAAGAGTCTATCCATAGCAATTTATAGGATTATAAGAAATATCGTTGCTATTCTAGTTTCTGGGTAGGTATAATGGTGACTACATAGCATTTTGCTTATAGAAGTCACAGAATGGCCATATGATCTTTCAGGTTATTTGTTTGCATTCTTCCTCTTTGGGCCATGTCACCCATATCCAGCCACTTTTTGTACAAAGTATAAGAAGAAACTTGCGGTTCATGGGTGACTGGTGCCTCCTGAGTCAGGGGGGCAGTTGCCCCCCAGAGGCCAGTGAGCAACTGGAGGGCAGCCCCCCCATGGCCGATCACGCTGACCAGGGAGCAGGTCCCCCCATGGCTGATCACACCGCCCTGGAAGTGCCACAGGTATGCCCAGAAGTCCAGCGGCACTTCTCCCAGTGTCTCCACTCCTCGGCCGGCGCTCTCAGTGGGGGCACCAGCGCTCCCGCCTGCCCCCCTGCCCATTGCCTAAGCAGGGAATGCTGGTTGTCAGGTGGTGCACCAGCGCTCTTAGGGTGCATGTGACTTTTCCCTTGCAGGCTGGCAGAGTTTCAGACTGCAGGGGGTTGCCTGCCCCCCCATACCTCACACATACACCCTGTGTCCCCCACACTGGGGGTTGGGGGCAGCAGGTGGGGAGTGAGAGGCACTGGGTCAGGACTGGCCATTGATGTTTACAAATGTGTCTTGCTTGGTGCAAAGAAGTTGACAACCACTGGACTAGATAACTTCCCGAGGTCCCTTCCAATCATGGGCAACTGTTGCCTTCTGAGCCAGGAGGGCACTTGCCCCCCTTCCCCGCAATGGACAATCAGTGACCCCGGGGGGCGGGGGGGAGGGCATGATCAATCCCGAAGACCGGAGGGTAGGTGGAGGGGGAGTCCCCTGCAGCCAATCCTGCCGACCTGCAAGTGGCAGCGGCACACCGCTGGCACATCCAGGCATGCTGCTGGCACTGTCAGTCATGGGGGGACTGCTTCTCCTGGCACCCCCATTCCCTGGCCAGTGCTCTTGGGGGGGCTCTCACCTGCCTGGGAATGCTGGATGACAGGAGGAGCACCAGCGCTGTCAGGGTGCACATGCACCCTTTACGCATCATCACTGCTTCTAATCCTAAATTTCTATGATTTTCTATGATCCACAGTCTGAGTTAGCTTAAGAAGTTACCTAGTTTTTTGCATGCTAAAAGGATAGTCCTTCCTGTTTTCCCTGTCTGTAAAATGGGGCTAATAATTATCTGCTGCAGTGCTATGCCAGATAATTGGGTTAGCTAATGGTCGTAGAATGCTTTGAAAATGAAGGGCGCCGCAATGAAGAGAAGAACAATAAACATGAAAAGCGAGTCTCCTCGCATATGCTAGTAGCCACGATGCCTTTAATAAAGATTGTGGGACTACGACAGAGGGCAGACAAAGGAGTGCGGTTTGTCAGAAATCATGGATTTCTGAAAGAGCTATCTGGTATGTCGGGTTGGTTACCTTTTGACAGCTGAAAAACTAAACATTTCTGCCACATGTAGGATGTAGTGCCATTGTCTGATGTCAAGCTCTTGCAGGAGTTTGCTTACTGATTGACCAGCTCTCCATCTTGTTTTCCTACAACTACAGCAGGTGCTTCATAGAAGCTGCAAGTGTACAGTGCGGTATCCTCCATGAAGCACTTCTCTACCAAGTTTCTATTCCTAATATGGCAGCTAATGTGCGTAAGCTAATCTAAAGCCAATATTTTCTCCGGAAGCGTAGTAATGGATTGAAATGAAATTCTCTTGTTTACGTCACGGTTACAATTATCGAATGCCCATGACCTGACTCATTCTAAGGGGCTGTTGCGATCTGAGTTCTCGCTCATTCATCCCCAGCGATGCAGCTAACGAACACCAGTAAACAGAATTGTTGCCATGAGATGAGGACCCCTAAGTGGTAGGTAAAAAAATCATTTCATTTTGAGAATGGGGAAACACGCTTGGGTGTGGCCAAGTGAGGGAGGACCAAACATCATACTGGGCTCCCAGTCTAAAGGAAACTAGCTCTTGCCCTGCCATATTAGGCCAGGCTCTTCAACTCTCTATATTAGTTTTCCTCAACTGCAAAAGAGGGGGGCAGCAGTCCTCTGTTTCTCTGACAGGCAGCTGTACAACTAATGTGCTCAAGTGCTACATTATTTTTTATTTTAATATGCAGCTCTGTTGGTTCAGAAATTATGCAAGAGGCAAGGATTTCTTAGCATGGTACTTTTTATTGGCCCAACTATGTCGTTGGGATAAAGTTGGACAAACTTTCAAATGCAAGACATTTTTCATCGGGTCTCTGATCACAGGAAGCATGGTGAAAAACCACAAGGAAATGATATTATCTCAAGGTTCTATTGTGATGGAAACTCTGTGTGTGTGTGTGTGTGTGCGCGCGCGCGCGCGCGCACGCACCTGCAGTCACATGCATGTGGGCAATATAAATATGAGCTGTAAGCATAAGAACTGCGTCTGGGCTCAACTCATTTATAATGACAAAGGAAAGGAAATGCAATAAACTGAAATTCAATATAAAGTTCAGTCAGCTCAATTAAACTAGAGCTTGAGGGCTATTAAGATAATATAACATGACATGTTTTAAATAACAAATAATGAGGATGAACCACAAGACAAGACTCTGCTTATTGGAAAATTTGCCTCTAGCCTCCCTGTGTTGCATGTGCATGATTAATATTACCCACTCGTAGTCAGGAAGTGAGGAAAACATGCTGTTAATAACAACAGAAGCCCTGTCAGGCCTTCATTTTGGTGCGTGTTCCTTGTTTCAGGGTGTTTCCACTGTAGTCCACATCAAATTATTTCATGTTAATTACTAGCGTCTTAAACTGCAACAGGGCCAGCAGCAGGGGAAGGCAGAGATGATCCTTGCCAATAAACTTGGTACATCTACATAAGATGCTGACTGTGCAGTAGCCGAAAAATACTGTGCAGTAGTGTGTCAAAACCAACAAAGTTAATACACTACTGTGCAGTATTATTTGGCTACTGAGCAGTAGCATGACTTAAAGGCATTTGCCAGCACTACTGAGAAGTAACTCTGGTTTCTGCGCATTCATTTTGTACAAGTATTAAATAAATGTGCAGTAGAGCATTTGTACTTGTATTACTTGTACTAAATACTTGCATACTTGTACTAAATAAATGCACAGTAACCACTGCAGTAGCATCTAGATTTGCCCAGTGTGGAAAACTGTTATATCAAGATTTCATTCCTTTCTCTGCAACTGACTCCCTTTGATGATACCCTTGTTGTTTAATTTCCCTGCCTTTGTTCCCCTGTATGAAAATGAGGAGAGGACTCATCTTACTGGGGTTGTTTTCTTTTTAAACTTGAGGAGCAGCTCAGATATTTGGGTGATGAACACCAGGCAATTCCTCTTAAACTGCAGGAGCTAAGATGAGATGCAGTTCAGCTTGCAGGAAATTCTTCCATGTGGGTTAGCATCTCTAACGTGGAATATGACCCAGATCATTCTTTAAGGAACGACAGCCCAGGAGATGGAAACAAACCATCTTGTGTGTGTATGTATGTATACATATGTATAGTACAGTTAAACACAGGTGCTCTCTACAGGTAACATAATAAACTAATCCAATGGACTTAAGTGTTAGACTGTCGCAAACTATGTATGCAGGGTCTGAATCTAAAGGTTCCCTAATTTAGAAGTGACCTGAATGCAGAGTGTAGATGTGCCCAGGGCCTGTGTACAATATGCTATTAATGTGTTTGGCAGCCTAATAATGCTCACTATCCCTACAAAAGATGAGTTGGATATTGTCAATCCAAGCTGGAGAAGAAGAAAACAGAATCCATCGTTGAATAATGCCATCTTTTAACTGTGTCCAAACCCCTCCTGAAATAACTAACCAGATCTTTGGTAGCTTTCCCTGTGCTTGCCCCACTTCTTTCTCTTTCCTCCAATATTAAAAAATGGCTAAGAAATACCAGGAGACAATGTAGAAGGAAAGTTATCAACCATTGAAATGGGGTAGAAAAACTGGACTCAGACTAAAAATGATTTCTCAGCTACAGCTGAAGACTTTCTGTGATTGTGTAATATATGAGTTGGTGACCTGAAAATAAAGATGCAATGCTATTTAGGAGCAGAAGAAATAAATGTGTCTGAGGTTCTAATGGATTTATAAAGGTTGTTAGAGTGGTGACCTTTATCTCTAATTAAATCTATAGTGGCTGGCTTGCTCTGGTAGAAATGTTATTGATTTATTCTCTTCATGTATATCCTGAGAGCTAGGATCAGTAGCTGGGGCCAACCATGTGAAGAAGCTTGCAGGACTGCAGTTACTGTCTGTTCAAAGACAAGCCCTTTCTCTCTCAACCGCAAACTGTCCAAGGTTTGATACGGATACCACCAGGGGTAACTAGGACCAATGGTCATAAGTTACTGGAGAGCAGGTTCAGGTTGGACATTAGGAAACACTATTTCACAGTTAGGGTGGCTAGGATGTGGAACCGGCTTCCTAGGGAGGTTGTTCTTGCTCCTACCTTGGGCATCTTCAAGAGTAGATTAGCTAGGTACTTGGCTGGGGTCCTGTGACCCTGGCACTCGTTCCTGCCATTGGCGGGGGGGTCAGACTAGATGGCCTGCTCTAGGCCCCTTCTGACCCTAGAAACTATGATACTAGGCTTCTCAGGCCCAATGTGTCTGAAAGGGGAGATTGGGAGGATGACAGGGCCTAAAAAAAAGTTAAGCAGAACTAATCTAAGATTAAAATCCAGATGTGTTGGAGAAAGATCTTTGATCATTTGAGATTCAGCACTTGGCAGCTTGACCTTGACTTTTAGAAGAATCTACTATATATATTGTCTCTTTCTTGATTTTGTGCTTGCACCACTAGTGTAACTAGTTCCTGTGGGGCAAAGGGGCATCAGCTCTAGGCACCATCTTTGAAGGGATGTTGGAAGCTTTGCCCTAGCAGGAGCAGCCCCACGCTGTGCGCAGGAGCTGGGCTGGATCAGCCCCACACCGCCCAGCCACATGAGCTGGGTGCAGGTACAGCAGCAGGATGGGTAAGGCTGACCATTGCTTTCTGTCCCCCACCCCCTGCCCAGAACACAAAACTCTGGCTTGCACTTCTTACCAAGGGCTGGAAGGAGAGCTAAACAAGAAATCAGAGTGACTGTATAAATGGCACAGATTAAATGATTACTACTAATAACCAACATTTCGTACTTTGTACCTTTTTAGTTAGTTCCCAGAGGCATCTTGATATAGGAAAGACAGCTAATGGTTTATGGGCTGGCTTGGATCCTGGGTATTATGCCTTTCCTTGCCACAGATATTCAGTGTGGCCCTAAGTAAATGATTAGATCCAAAAAAAGAAAAAAAAGGATTCATCATATTCCTTATTTTCTGGAATATAAGAAGCACCTGTATATAACACACATCCCTTCCCTCAACAAATAAAATTACGGGAACAGAATTTGAACATAAATTTGATTGGATTTTGTTCAACTTCTATTACTGTGATTTCAATTGTTTTTCATGACATAGCTGCAATGTATAAGATGCACCATAATCTTAATCCTTTTCATGTCTTACACAGGGGGAAATATGATAGAAGCCTAAAACAGGACTCAGGCATACATCAGGTCCAAAATTACACTCCATAGGAAAACCCTTCAGTAGCTGCTTTATCCTGAAGTCTCCTAAATCTGGCTAGATCAGGGGTGGACAATTATTTTGGCAGGAGGGCTACTTAGTGAGTTTTGGTGAGTTGCAAGGTAGCCCCGCCCCTTGACAGGTGCCCCACCCCCTGGTAGCCATCTTGGGACTGGAAGTCCCACCCCTAACCCCTGATTCCCTGGCCCAGCCCCTGGCTTCTTTACTTTTCATTCCATCCAGGACGAGCGCACACCAACTGCTGCAACTTCCTTAGCCTGATGAAGGGGTTTTGAACCCGAAAGCTTGCTCAGTAACTATTCTCCAACTATTTGGGTTGGTCTAATAAAAGATATCAAATTCACCCAAGGAACTTTCTCTGCTTCTGTCCTTAGACCAACAAGGCTACAACCTAAACCCCTACCCCTAACCCTTGACCTTTGCCACCAGAAGTCCCGTCCCTGCCCCTAGAAGTACTCCTTTTGGAGGGAAAGGTTGCCATCTTGGAACCAGAAAAAACCCAAACCATACACTAAAAATCAAACACCTACTATAACGTATTTTAATTTTATTACAAAATATTTTTGTCATGATTTGTATTTGCATAGAATATATAGAGATGATTGCATAAAAATGAAAGTCTTGCTCATATATTGTGTGGTGGTGTATGGTTGGGTGGGGGGGTGTATGGTGGTCTGTGTGTGTGTCTGTGTGGCTGCGTAGGTGGGGGCATAGGGTATGTTAGAGGTGTGTATGCAGGGGGGTTATGGGGGCAGGGTGTGGGTTTGTGGGGTGTGAGGGAGGGTGAAGGGGTGCGGGACCCACTGCACCCTTGCACACTCCTTCTCAGTGCACAGCCTCTGCCGCTGGAGGCAGCAGCATCAGCAGGTGGTGGGTGCTCGTGGCCTGTACAAGCACTGCTGCCCAGTGGCACACAGCGCCAGCCAGAGCTGCACGTGGTAGCAAGGAGTGCAGGCAGGTTGGTCAGCCAGCCTTTATTGTGTGGGGCTCCCTGCACTTCACATGCAGCTCCTGGCACTTGTGCACCACCAGGGAATAGCCTCATGGATGGAGCCAGCTGTCTTCCCTGCTCCCTGCCTTGCAGGTCCTGGGACTCTGCCGGGAAACAGGGGACAGGGCTCCCCTCCGATTCTGGTGGAGGTCTGGGACTTGCGAGTGGTAGCACAGAGCGGGGAAGGCAGCTGGCTCCATTGCATGGGGCTTCCCTTGGTGATGGGCACAAGTGTCAGGAGCTGCACATGTGTTGCAGGGAGCCCTATGCAATAGTGCTTGTGAGGGAGGGTGGGGGTGTGTGGGTGGGTCCACCTGGCTGTTCTCCTTGGTGCCTTGTGCAGCTCTGCCTAGAGTTGCGTGCCACTGGGCGGCAGTGCCTGCGCGGGCCACAAGAACCCTGAGCACCTGCTGCTGCTCCTGGCAGCAGGGCCTGTGTGCCATGAGGATGGGAGTGTGGGGGGTCCCCCTTTTCCCTGCCCCAAATGTTTCTCTATGTGCTGCCTGGAACAAGCACTGCAGCAGGGAGATGAGGAGGAGCTGCTGGATGCCAGGGAAGCAGAGCAGGTCCCCCAGTGGCTGCAGCAGTGGCAGCAGCAGCGCCATCCAGGCCCTTCCACATACAAGGGAGCAAGGCTCGCGGGCTGAGTACAGTTAGATGGTGGATGCCCATGGGCCAGATGAAGTTGCCTTTTGGGCTGTATTGTGCCCACCTCTGGGTTAAACACTGCCCTCTTTGGGCTGACATTTCCCTAGGTGTTGGCTTCAACACGCGCACCTGGACAGAACAGCCAAAAAGTAAGTGAAACAATGCTCAGCTTCCCTGAAGGACTCACAGCACACTTAATACAGGTTGACAGGATCTTGCCCTGACAGAAGATTCAGCTTTTTGAAGCAGGAGAAGGTGGTGTTGCTGTCGCTGTCAAGCTGGTTTTGTACACTAACCTAGTGAAAAGAGCGCTTGCCCAGGAAGTGGGAAGTTGTCCTCTGATGGGGTTCAAGCCAACAGGGTGAGAGAGTGCAAGGAGCTGTAAATACAGCAGTCGGCTGGGAGGAAAGAGGCCTGGTTTCTAGTTTTTATCCAGTCACTGTATAGTATAAAATGTATAAATAATCCCTGAAGGAAGGGTTGGAACCACAGGACTCCACCATCCCAAATTAGTATTGCAGCAACTAGACAGCCAAGTCCCACCTCTGCTTGTACCTTCTCTTCTTGTTCCCAAGTGTCTCATGTTGCTCTCTGCACAGCAGCATAGTTTCTAAAAGGGAGGTGAAGACTGCCTCCCATCCAATACAGGTCTGCTTTTTGCCTGGTGGGAAGATGGGACGGGTGGGCTTGGATCCTCATGCTAGAGCCCAGGTCTCCCACTTCCTGAGCAATTGCTCTGACCATTAGACTTGCAGGAAGTAAGCAGCAGTAGCAGCAACAGCTACTTCCTTTTACTTTGAAAAGTTTTGGGTGTTTACCCTAAGAAACCCTCAAAATGTCAGGCTTTGCAGACCAGTGGATTGAAGCACCTGCTGGCAGCCCTAAATCAGGCACCTAAGCTGTAGAGCAGGGTCAAGCACCCCCTGTGCTTAACATTTCCTGTTGGCTAGATTTAGGCAGTTCCTTCCTCCAGCTACAGGGCTTTTGCATCACCCTTCAGAGGTGCCTCACTCTCCACATATGCAACATGGGTAGCAAAGCTGCCTAGCTATATCCTGGGATTTCACAAGTGGGGAGGAGCAGGCACCTAACCGTTAGGCATTGCTGCACCTAACTTTTATAAGGGCAGTAGCCGGTAGGTTCACATAATCAAAAATTGAGGTGCCTAACTCCTAACTCTCATTGTTTTCAATGGGAGTCAGGTTCCTAATGCCTCTGTGCCATCTGGGTCTTGGTCCTTTTGTGCTTCAGTTCCATATGGGTAAAATTGGGGTAACTGCTCTGTTTTACCTCAGCAGGGCGTTGTGAGGATAACTATGTTACTGATTTTGACAGGCAAGCTTCTTTGGGTAGTTGTGCTATCTTTTATTAGACCAACCGAGTCACTGGAAAAAAGTTCTTGGCAAGCTTTTGGGCACAAGCACCCTTCTTCAGGTATAGGAAGTCTCTGCTGTTCTGAGGTCCTTAAGGAATGAAAGAAGCTAGAAGTGTGACATCTGGTTTTGAGTTGTTTGCATGCTGTAGTGATAGTGTCACATAAGAACATGAAACAGGTATCTAAAATAGATGTGGTTTCGATACTAGTCGATACCAGCCTTAAATAGGACGGCAGGAAAGATGTTAACATGTAATGAGCTCAACAGGTTTCCTGAAGGCCCCAAATGGATCTCCCCACCATGAGCCAGTCAGGGTCAGCTGAGTCCAATTAAGCTTAAAAATCAAAAGGCTGCAGCTAGAGAAGGTTTTGCTGTTGAAAAGTCAGGGTGTTTGAGATACTTGGATGGGATTAAGTCTGCTTGGGGGTCTCTAGGTACTGAGGTATGCTGAGGGAGGGTAGTTGGAGACTGAAGGTAGAGATGTTCAGGCAAGACAGCCAGAGGCATGATGTTACTATGCATACTTTGGATTCTGGTAACCCCAGCTGAGCAGTGAATTGGCTATATATAAAGGTAGCTTAATTCTAGCTAAAAATTATTGTTCTGTGTTATGAGAAGTACTACTAAACAAATTTACTAAATAGAAAGGAAGATGTATTTTGCACAATCCAGGTCTCAACAGAGACTCTGGATTATATGTGGACTAGTTTTTATAACCCCTGTGTCCTTTTGTGAGTTAACTGTTTTATTTGCTTTAGGAGTTTTGAGGTCTGCCTCTGGGCTATGCTACTTGTCCTTTCCTTTCTTCCTACTTTCCATATGCTTCTATTGCTTAATTGCTTTAGTACCTCTGCTTTCTTCATTAATAGTATCTGATGAAGTAGGCTGTGGCTTATGAAAGCTTATGTCTCTCTCTAAGGATATCACCCTGCCTTGACTTCTGCCTAAGTTCAAGTGACCGTGGCTATCTGTCTCCCCTTTAAAAGAGTGGCTAGACAACTGTTCTTAGAAAGTACTAATTGTCTTCTGATATATGAAGTTAGAGAGGTTTTTAAATTAAATTATTGAATAAAAATCATACTGTCTTGGACTATACAAAGTGGACAGCGTATGTTTTTTACTTTAAGAGCAGAAAACCTATCAGTACTGAAAATGAGTGTCCCTGGGTAACATGATGAGCCACTTAAGAATTTGCCTCTAGTTGCTCTGTGTATTCAGCTCCCACTGGAACCAAGGAGATCCAGGCAAGTTAGCTCATTAGATGCAGCTAAATGGGCCCATGGTGCATTTAACTGAAGAAGGGGTGATGCCTGCATCCTGCAAACAAGCATAAAAGCAGCTTCCTCTAGTTGCAAAGCATAGGAGATGGCTGTCTCAGTTTTGACCTTTTTTTGATTTTTCTAAAAAAGCTGCATGCTGAAACTAAGACCTGAGTCACAGTGCCTATCAGATCTGCTAAATTGAGTTCTTGGTTGTAAATTCAGGTAATATTAATAGATAGTTTTGCTTTTATTAAACTTAGCATTGCACTAAGAAGTGATACAGTTCCACATTTATATAAGTGTTTATAGGAATGCTGTTGGCTCCATCTGAACTCCAAATATCCATATTTTTAAGCTTCAGGTAACTTTAGTTTACTCTGAGACTTAGAAAGTGATGCCTTCTATAAGTATAAAGGAAACAATCTCTCTTTCTCTGTAGTGTTATGACTGAATGAAATGCACAAAATAAACACATTGCTTAACAGTAGACAGTCCACTGGACTTTGAACTGCAACTGAATGGTCACTGTTATTGACTTATAATACAAAACTGCCTTATTAATGAGGCATGAGAAATTAAAAAAACAAAAACTGTTTTGGGGGGTTTTTTGTGGTTTTTTTTTATTTTTTTTGGTTCTTAGATTGAACATGCAACCTTGAGAAAGCAAATAAGCAGCATAGTAAAAAAAAAAAAAAAAAAATTGGAAGAAAATTTTTAAAGACCCAGCCCTTTAAAGAGATAATACTAGTTTCTTTCCAGTATTAAGAAACCCTGTAAAAATCAGGATTAGTTATATTGGCTTACCCCTTTAGAGAGAGAGACTTGTGTTGCTCATGTCTTATCTTATTGGGTGCATCCATGTGAGACGTACTGCACAGTTGACTAATTAGCCGTGTGGTAAACGTCTTGCGATCTACACATTTGCCCCTATTAGGTTGGAGTATTTGTAAGTCTTATCCTGCTACAGAGCAGGATGGTAGTAGATGTGGAGATGCTGTGTGGCTGGCTGGGACATGAGGGTGCTTCAGTGTGGAGACTGCTTGCTAGCTAGCTCTGCAACTGAAGCTCCCTTGTGCCCCTTCCAGCCCCTCTGCAGCATGTTGAGTTAGGGGAAGTAGTCCCAGGCTGGCAGTCTGACCCTGCCAGCCAGGGCTGTTCTACCCCGGCTCCATACCTTGCACCTGAATAAACTGCAGAGATTATTGCTCTGGAGTTAATTCTCCCTCGGGTACATGTTCAAACAGTGTGCCCAGGGCAATCAACTCCAGAGTAATAAGCTCCACAGGTGCTGTAATTGCATATGTAAATGCACCCAATGACTTGCATTGTGTCACCATGAACGTTTCAGATACAGATGGATTAAAAGGGGCCTTCTGAAATGAGCAGGTTAAAATAGCCTTCAAAATATAACAAAGAATGTTTTGTGGATTTGTAAAGCATAGGAAGAAGGATCAGAAAGAGTCTTCAGTGGAGCCTACATTGATTGGAAATAGTTTTTTGTAATGTGTGTTCACTATAGCTGATTCCTAGCTGAATGTAATGGGAATATCTTGGCAAGGGTATTTAATATGTAGATAAATATTTACACTAAACTCAGAATGAAGCATGTCCATGGTGGAAATAGCACAAGGTGTATTCCCCTACTGAGATGCTGTATGTATTCTGTTATTTCATTATTCAGAACTGTTTTAAGTTATCCAGGATACTGAACTTAGCATGCAGACTAGATTGCTTAGGAAATAAAGTGTTGCTAGGAATTGTTAGATTTTTTTTTTTTTAACTGAGGTCTGAACCTGCTAAATTCTAGATAACTTAAATACTCCTTTAGTTTTTTGCAGAGGAGTTGCCCTGACGACTTCTGTGACACTACTCATTTGCCTAATGTTACATGTGTATTAGAGTCCTTGTGGAATAGGACCTTACTGCTCATTCCACTGGGCTCTTAACAAACATTTTAGATTAAAGCTATTTTTTGTGCATTGGTCTCATCTGGTCCAACTAACAAGGACAAGTTTAATAATAGTTTTCATAGAATCATAAAAAATTAGGGTGGGAAAGGACCTCAGAAGGTCATATAGTCCAACCCCCTGCTCAAAGCAGAATCATCCCCAACTAGATCATCCCAACCAGAGCTTTGTCAAGTCAGGTCTTAAAAGCCTCCAAGGATGGAGATTCCACCACCCCTCTAGGTAATCTGCTATTGACAGAGTTTTTCCTAATATCCAACCCTAAACTTCCCTTGCTGCAACTTGAGACCATTGCTTCTTGTTCTGTCACCACTGAGAATAGTCTAGCTATAGTTTTATTCAGCTATACACAAATGCCTGAAACCTTCAGTGATGAGCAGTAAGAGAATTAGGTGTTCAATCAGAAGAAAAAGGGTCCTCCTCTCTTTCAAGATGAGGGTGAGAAGCAAGAAGCCAACTGCTAGTTATGGAAACATAAACCTATCACACTTATTAATATTTACAAATATATTTTGCAATTACAGCAGAAAAGAAGGGTTTCTTCCATTTAAATCCTTTTTTGTTTCTTTGGTTGGTATTTGCTAATTTCCATTAAGGAACGGCAATATTAACAATGCGAGTGAAGACCTAGATATAGATATATAGATTTGGTTATGTAGACTTCTTTACCGGACATGACATTTGTTGACCTCCCCATCTTGGAACCATGGTGAGATGAAAGACAAGAGTTATATACTTAAGGAACTTCATCTGTGGATATAAGGCTCAGTTATTTGCATAAACTGTTCCTCTGTCTGAAGAGTACTACTGATCTGAAGAAATGAAAGACAATTCTTGTTTCGGTGTCACTGCTTACAGATTTACACACAAGAGTCTATGAATCAAAATGAAAATATGACCTTCAAAGTATAGGTGTTCTTGCAAACTTGTTTCTTGCTCTTCACAGTGCAGAAAATTGGCTTGCAAAATAGGTGTCTAAAGAACCTTCCTTATGAAACTGGTAAGACGGTGGCCCTCTGGCACTGCCACCATGTAACCTGAAGCAAATCAGATAGGCTTTTCAAGTCTCTGTTTGTAATACTTAGGACTCCATAGGCCAGCAATAGTGTAGATGTGCTTGACAATCTTCAAAAGAAAAATTCTGAAAAATGCAAGGTAGTTTGCAAAATCTGTGAAGGATCTAATCCCATGTGACCAAATTAAGGTGCTGACAAAGAGACCCAGCTCCCAGAGGTACACAATGTGATCAAGATTGTATTTTTCTGTTGGTTTTAGAATATATGATCTCCATGGTTTTGAGTAAAACCATGCAAACCTGACTTGATTGTAGCTGACACCAGCCCGGAACAATCGCTTTGAAGCTTTCTCTCCTGTTGGGGGACAACAGCAATACATCCACTTCAGAATATCAGTGAGTGATAAAGGCCTTGGATGTTGCTTCTGTCTCCCCAAAATGGAAATAATTGACAAGTCTGGGAAGGAGGCTTGATGCTGTATTAAATTTATGCATGTAGAGGCTAAGGCACATCTTAGCTGGGAAAGAGCCCACGTTGCTCATGGACATAGGGAATGTTAGTTTGTGAAGGGCAAGGACTCATCTTACTCAAAGAAGGATAGTGGCAGGTCCTTTGCCAGATTACCAGATATATCTTTGCTGGGTATATCTGCCATTGCTATCCCAAAGAGTAATAGGACCCTGTAAAATGTGCTGATGCCTCAGATTGCCTTGACTTGGTCCTCCTTTTCCTATGATCAGGACCTTAAAACAACTAAAGAAATTATTCCCAGTTTTAACACCCATCCCTGTGGGTATTCTAGTGCTGGGAACATGTCCAGTCAAAATTGATGAGATTAAAAAAAACTTACTGCACTGAGGGGTATCTTGAGACTTTCAGCTAAAACTTTAGATGTTTAATTATCTCTGTTCTGCAGCAGGCAGCATACTTAATTGGGTTCTGATACATTTATATAAAACTTCACATAGCTCCATAACTTTGGCACCCATGTGCTTTCCAGATATTAAAAATTAACTGTAATGTTGCTACAGTGTCTAGCACATTGGACAAACTATCCTTATTAAAATGCACTTGACCAGAATAGAGCCTACTTCACCCTGCTCTTATCCTTTCCTCTTAAAAGACTAATCATCAAATACATCCAAAATAATTCCTTCCTCAATCTGGAAAATGCCTGATTAAATCTTTGTCTCTAGATGATCTTTTTTAAGTATCTATTTGATTTAGCTGGTGCCCTGGCTATAAAATGAAGGCTGGAAAAATCCAGTGGGGAACACAATGATGGGACGCTGCTCCACAGAGGAAGGTTGAATCATCTTAATCCTGTTCCAGTTGAGCTGGCTTTTACTAGAGGGGAAACAAGTGGTTCCACTGGAGAAGGAAGTTTGTCAAGTTAGAAAACAAACTACTGTTACTGGAAACTAAAATGGATGATACTTGAGAAACTCAGACTTGTCTAGTCAGGGACTAGACACTGGAGAGTTGACTTCAAATGGAGAGAAAGATACTTCTCACTTTTGAACTGTATAGTAATTTATAATGAGTGACAAAGCTGTGATTGCAAGGCTGCTCCAGATTTTGAAGTTTAATTATTACATTGTTAAGAATGTGGATGTTTTTCAAAGTATCAAAGAAACACAGATACTCGGATGGCTTTTCATAAGTCTACAGTAAAAAAAAGTTATTAGTAATATAATCTTAATCCTCATTGACAGAAATTTGATTGGGTCAAAGCATGAAAGAAGTTATTTATGCTATGGCAGAGCTCCTGCTACATTATTTTGGGGTACCACATATACACACACATCCACGTGATGCAGAGCTTGCCATGTAAACAGGAAAACAGACTGTAATTCATGGACAAAATAGCCACACATAAATGTGCAGAGCTGGTTACTACTGGGGATCGTGGCTTGATAGATAATGAGCTCAGAAGAGATGACTGACTGATCTCCACTACCATACACGCCATAGGACTTTCCTGAAGGTAGCTAGGAAGAAGCTCCTTGAATGAGAAGTAGATGATTGAAAAAGTAAATGTCCAGCCTTGATTTAATAATTTTCATTGTTGGAGAATTCATCCCAACCCTATATACTTTGTTTCAATAGCTGATTATCTCAGTGTTAAAAGCCTGTAACTTATTTTCAGCTTGTATTTGTATGCAGCTTTTGGCAGTTGCATATAAATAGACCTTTTTCTGTGGACTGAAGATGCCCATCTTATCACAGTTCTGTTCCCTGCATGGATAGGTATAGACAAATCAGTTCACTCCTTAACCTTCCCTTTGCAAAACTAAATGGATCCTATACTATAAAGCATGTCTGTTGATTCTTTAAATGTTTGTATTGTTTTTCTGGAACCCCTCTCCAGGTCTTCAACACTTTTTGTTGAATTGTGGATGCCAAATTAGTAGGATTGTGGTTTCTAGCATGTCCTAGCATCTCAACCTGAGTGGTCTTTCCCTGGTAACCTAACCTGAGAGGGTGAAACCAGAGCGGGTTGCCTTCCCTCCCCTCATCCAGATTGAGTGAAATGGCCTCTTTAGAGCACCTGCATGGTAACACTCCAGGAGGGTGAAACCCGAGCGAGTTCTAATTAACTCTGTGTTCTAATTAATGTAATCTTCACCTTCATTTGAAGTTGAAGTGGAGTTCTTGCTTTGATTGATCCTTATATGATGCCGTTGTACATGTGTTCAGGAAAGTCTACTGAAGTCCTTCAGGCAGGAAAAATGAATCTGGGACTTGATCCTTCTAGGATGGAAACAAGGCTGGTTCTCTTTACAATTATATGCTGTGCCCTTCCCTGCAGTAGGAGAGCAAAGACATAAAGTAAAAATATGGCTGACAGCCAGTGGAAGAAAAAGCAGTTCAGCAATTCCTGGGGGCTGTTTATCTGCAGAGATGGATGGGGTTAGTTAAGTGAGGATTCACAAGGTAGTTTCCTTCTAGCACATTGCAAAAATTCCACTCTCAGTTTTTATTGGCAGGGGAATGCGAAATACAGTAGAAACTTCAAGATGGCATAATGGCCGAACTTTGGGCACACTTGGCTAAATATGGGCTCTTCTAGAAACATAAGTGTTTGAGACTTAACCCTGACAAGTGGTGGACTTACTAACTGTGTTCTAGAAACACTCTAGGCAGGGATTCATGGCCTTTTCCCGAGGAATGAAGCTACACTGGGTGCAAACAAGTGTTTGCTGCACCTGGTCTAGGTTTAGGTGGCCTATTTCAAGCTACCTAAATCTAGATTAGCAGTGACATGTACAGCCATTTACTGTTGCTGGGAGCAGCAGAGGCAGCCCAAGATAAATAACTTGCAGTGTGGGGGGAAGCTGGTGGATTTGCAGGGACAGGAGGGTTGGTTTGGGGATGGGGTGGGAAAGGTTACCTGTTTTTGGTGGGGAGGTGTTGAGGGGCTAAAGGTAGTCCAGCTGAGGTTGGGAGCGGGTAGAAATAGCACAACTCCAGGGCTGGACTTTCCTGGTGCTGGGACTGTGCTGTGAACATATGTAGGCATTCATGTGATCAGCTAGGATTCTGGCTTTCTCTGATTTAACTGAAAATTGGAAATTAAAAAAAAAAGCAGTAACCCAAGAGCCACATTTTTTCCATGATTTAAATGAAACCCTGCTAATATATAGTGGTGTTTCACTTTAATCATGGAAAATGTGGATTTGGGGTTACTTTTTTAACTGAAAATTGGAGATTTTTCTTAAAATGGGGAAAACTTGATCACCAAGGATCCTGGTTAACCCCTTCCTGGATTCAACCCTCCAAATGCCTGCAGTAGTGGACTTTAGATGGGCCTACCCAGGTCCATCAAAATGTAGTACTTGTAAGTACCCCAACTCTCTTTCAGAACCACTGCCTTTGGTTTATGGTTATTCTTTGCCTGTCTCCTGTTCAGCTGCCAACCCAAGCTTTTGAAGCTTTTGCAACTGAAAAATAATAGGATGAGTTTGTATGTGAGCCTATTTTCTCTACCTGAACGGGAAGAAATGCTTGTTTGCTTGTTTGAGCGACAGCTCACAAGGGAACGTTACAAAAATGCTCTGCACTCAAAGCTGATGGGAGAAACATCAGACCTGAGTGAGTGTGGGGTTGCACCAACACTGACGTCTTGAATATCCCACCCTTTATTTCTGGAATCTGCAGCAAATGTCACAGCACCTCTGTAAAGTTGTGAGGACACTGTGGCCAATGTGTGCTCTTGGTCAAGTCTCACCTGATTTGTATGAATAATGTCAGATGTTTCTGGACTGCACATTTCACTTGCTTTGCTACTACTTTGAGCAACTACCAGATTTTATGGGAATATCAGAGAAATGAGGAGTAAAATGAGTTGGTGGCCTCAATAAAAGGCAAGTGATGCAAAAATATTAACTAATGGAATAGCTGTTTCTTTTGCCTCCTTAGAATGCCATGTGTTGATTAATGGAGGCTGTGCTGGGAGATATGCTCATTTAACCTTTCTGCTTTAATTGAAAATGATGGGATACCAATAACCAGCTCCATTTTCAGTCTGCCCAAGCTGATCTAAATTGCTCTATTAGCACTCGGAGACACTGCTGCACAAGTCAATCAGCCCCTCTCTTTCAGTCCTGTCAACTACAGTTAGGTGTCACGTCTGGGTCTTTAAAGAGGAGTCAATAGCTGTTAATTCCAGCAAACCAATTCCCTAGATGGTCTTGTTCATCAGACTACATAGTGTTACATCAAAGGCTTTTAGGGAATAGTCAAGTAGCTCTCCTAAGTAACAGAAAAAAGTTAAAGTGAAAGAAAAGGGGCTCTGTGATTTGAGGCTAACAATTTTTATGTACTGAGTAAGAGGTAACAAAGATCATTTGAAAGTAAGCTGAAAAGTTTTCATACAAGATGTAGAACGTTATCCTTAGAATATTTAAAAAATGGTCAGGAGCTGGGAAGGAAGAGAGCTTGGAAGTGGAAAAATAAAATAATACTGGGTAAAGCAGTTAGTGAATCTGGTTCTCTGCTTGGCAAACACCTTCCTTTCGTCTCAAAGAAAAGAAGGTGACCTCAGACACCTGTTCTCATCTCAAAACTAAAAAATGGTTCTTTTGTTGCAGCTCTTTTAAATGTTATAAAATAAAGAAAAGGTGTGCCCAGAATATTAACTATTCTTATTTAGCATCCATGGCATGTAGAACTTGGCAAATTGGAATGAATCTTTATTATACCTCTGAGGCAGAAAATAACTGGGTGTCAATTCTATTATGCACGTGGGAAAGCCATTACAGGAACAGTAGTTAGCTTCTCCTGGGGAGGAGCCTGGATTTGGCAGAGTGGGGTCTGAGAGCTGGCGGTACCCCTGCTCCTAGTCGTCTTCCTCCCTCTACTCCCTACCCCTCAGAGTCAGCAAACTGCACTGAGAGAAACTCCAGTGACTTTTAAAGTCCCCAAAACAGTTAAGAATCCCCCCTGCTTCTCCTCTGTGCTCAGAGGCTTGTTCCTTCCCTTCCCCTCTCCTCCCCTCTACCCTGGGTCACCACTGTTCCCATCTTCCTCAAGGCCATGAAGCTGACCTCACTGCCACTTTGCAGTGGAGGAGGAGGAATTAATGCAAAGCAGCTGAGGTAGGCCTGTTTCTCAATCAGCTTCCTAACCAGTTCATCAACTGAACAGTAGTATACATCTGCTGGGAACAGCAGCAGGAGACTGGTGATTGGAGCCATTTATAGACAAAACACTGCCCTCTCCCTGCTGTCCCCAAGGGTGGTGTTGTGGGGGGCTGGGCTCCGTGGGGCGGTGGCAGCAGCCATGGGCAGAGGCAGGGTTCCCCTGACCTCCCTTTCCCCAGCGGGTATATGGGAGAAGGTAAACTCAACACCGCTGCCACGGTCACTGCCCCAACTGAGTTCAGCCACCACAATCTGGATGGAGCAGGCAGTAGCTCTCCTCAACCCTGGGAGAGCAAGGAAAGCAGACGTGGGGAACGGGGAGAGGGGGGCTGAGAACATGCCTTTAAGTACAAAGGGAAGGTAGAGGGTTCTTGCCTGCTTTGGGGATAGGGTGGCCATTGTTTCTATTTTATACCAGACAATCCTGTTTTTAAACCCTTTTTCCCCTGTCCATTCCTGAATGAATGGTCTGTAAAAAGTCCCGTTTTCCAGTTCATTAGTGAAAATATGGTCAATCATTTATACTTGTAATGCTATTGGCTGTGCCTAGAGGTAGGGTGGTGCACAGCCAGGAGGAGCAGGGTTTCAAGCTAGCCGGAGGGAGGGAGGGAGAGAGATGCCCTTTCTGTGGTGGCCCCACCCTCACTGATGACTGGTGAAGAGGTCTGGGGGCCCCACCCCTCATCGCTGATTGGATGTGGGAGGGAGAGGGGGTCCTGCCCCGCACCACAAGCAAGTCCTCTATTCTGGGGATGTGTCAGTAGGGATTTTTTTAAAGCCCCCAAATAGGGTGGCTAGAGACTCCAGCCATAGAGTTTAATCTGAAAGGGGGTGTACTCGCACCACTGCATCCCCTCTGGACCTGCCTCTGGTCTCCCCGAATTCACATACACTCTGCATGAATAATAGAATTAGATTTAGAGCCGTCTTGAAAGCAGTGTTGGTAGGGTTTTTTTTGGTTTGTGTGGCAGGGCACCGGCTGTGGCCGCCACTTGTGGAGGCCTGCAAGGGGCAACATTGGTCTGTGGCCCACGGAGGGGCAACAGTGGAGGGCGGCCCAGAGAGGGGCTGCAGCGAAGAGAGCGCCTGAGAGAGCGGGCAGTGAGAGGGAGCCCCAGAGACGGGGTGATGTGGGCTGGGCATGGGGCGCGCCCGCTGCTCCCTGAGGAAGGCAAGGTGTGTGGCTGGGCACTGTGCGTGCCTGCCACTTGTGGAGACTGCGGCAGGGCACCGAGCCTGTTTGCCGCTGGAGGAGATCACGGTGGTGGGGCGCTGAGCCTGCCGGCCTCTGGCGAGTGAGCGGCAGGGTGCTGAGCCTGTTTGCTGCTGGTGTGGTGGAGATCGCAGCGAGGCCTTGAGTCTGCCTGCCATGGGTGAGAGTGCACTCGCCCACTCCACTGGTGAGGAGTGAGTGGCAGGGCGTTGAGCCTGCCTGCTGCTGGTGAGGCTCATGGTGAGGCACTGTGTGCCCGCTGCTGGTAGAGATCGTGGCAGGGTACCGGGGGTGCCTGAGCCTTTGAGACCCTGGAGCTGGCAGCCTCCAGGTGCCTGATTAGGGCAGCCATTTTGGGCTAAGTGGCTGCCTATATAAACTCAGGCAGTTTGGCTGCGGAGGCCAGGCAGTAACATTGCCTGGCCGGAGAGCTGCTGGCAGAACACCCGGAGGTAAGGGGGAGCTGTAGGCGATGGCAGGAGGCTCCTGATCCTGGGCATGACCTGAAACTGCACCCTGTTGGGAGCGGGTGGTCTGGTGGGGCTCTCAGTGGCGCGGGAGCCTCCAGGAAATGCCAGTCCAGTTACCACCCCGGTGAAAGGTGAGTCGGGGCGCCATAACCCCTTTGCCCCCACCGCGGGTGGGTTACCCTGTGGTTTGTGTTTGGAGGGCCCAGAGGGTGGACCCAGTGAGTGAGAGAGAGAGTGAGGGGCTAGAGACCAGCCTGAGCCAGTGATTACCCTCAACTGGCCCATGCTGGGGCCAGGGCTAAGGGAGCCAAAAGTGCCAGGGGCCCACCGCGAAGGACGCCCAAGAGCCGGGGGCCTGGGGTCCCGACTGGCCTGGAGGTGTGCTGGGGCTAGGAGCCGGAGGTCCCGAGGGGACCACACCGGAGAGGGGAAGGAGGCCCTGCGGTTGTCCTCAGGAGACAGGGATAGCAGCGTGGTTATGGTTTTGGGGGGCTAGGTAGCCCGGATGACAGCAGAGAGGCTGCCTGACCGGAGGGATCATAGGAGGGTCCTGTATGGGAGATTCTGGGGCCCAGTGTGGGGCCGGTGATTGGAGTAAGATCGAGATGCCATCAGCAAGGCTTGGGCTGTGGTATGGGGATGGAAGGAGCCGCAGATATCGCCCCCTGGCATTGGGGCACGAGTGGGCAGCCTCCCGCTTATTAGCATCGGTTTTGGAACCTTAAGATCAAGTCGTGGCAGGCGAGAACAGGCGGGCGGGCCGTGGAGTGTGGAGCACGGCCCCATGGATGCCCGCCTGTCACAGTTTGTTTGCTAATTCTGACCATACTTTTTTAATTATAGGAAAATGACTAGTGGATAGAATATACAAATATATATCAATTTAGTATTGGTTCTCAGTGGTAAACTGGAGCTAGCACTTCAAAGATTTATTAGCTGTGTGTTGCAGCTGATCACTTTAAAATCACTTACCATTGTTCAGTCTTCCAAAGTTAGATGATTCTCTCAAATTTGAGCATTTAAGACTTCCTCTATAGATACTTGTGTAAATAGCATGTATGAGTGTTTTCGCAGAAAATTCTGCAAGTGTTTTCATGAAAAGAAATGGAGAGTTTCAAGGAGCATGACATTGAATTTCTCCTTTTAGTTGGATTCAGGTTCAACATGCCTGAGGAGGGTACACTTAGCTCTAAGTCTGGAAGTAAGTCTGAGATGCCATATTTACCGACTGTTACATCTCACAACTTTGGAGAGGGATAAATGCTATACTATGAATGAATTGTGTTGTTCTAGTCTCTGAAAGGCACTGCTATAACTTGAGTGAGGAGCATAATTTGTATATCTGTAAGTCATGCTAAGGCATTAACATGTTCATGTGATGCAGGTGTGGTCACAATGAAACTCCAAGGTGGACAAATATTAACTCATGCTAATCTTTGACAGTGTATACCAGCTGGCAGTATCAAGTCCAAGTCCTTTAATTGGTGAGAGAAGCTATGGTTTTAGCTTTGGTCTGGAGGCTGGTATTTGGACCTAAAACATGGACATGAAATCAATGAACTGTGCAACTGAAGAACACTTTGGTACGCGGCCCAATAGGATCTAATCAGGCATGGGCAATTATTTTGGGTGGAGTTCAGGGACCTGTCAAGGGCAGCCAGCCATCTCTGTTTTCTCTCTCCCCTTCCTTCTCACCCTCCAGAGCCTGCACAGAGCTGAAGTTCAGCAGGAACCCTGAAGCTCAGCTATTGACCTAGATGGGGACTTCCACCCCAGTGGGCAGGCAGCAGTGTCCAGCAGTGGACGCAGCCAGCAGGCTCCGAAGCCTCAATGTGGAACCTACCAGGAGTTTTGTAGCTGACACTGCTACCTGCCTGGCCTGGCAGAAGCTCCTGCCTGGATCCTCAGCTCATGCTGCTGGCAGGTTTGGGATTGGGGCTCTGGGTGAGAGCGTCCACTCTGCTGGGAGGGTGGCAGTGTCAGTGTGGACACCACTGGGAGGCTCTGCCAGGGCTGCTGAACCTGCCAGAGGTGTCCACAGCTGATGACATTGCTTGCTCTCTGCAACAGAAGCCCTGCCCATTTCCAGAACTGATGCCGCTGCATCAAGGGCTGATACTACTGGGCAGAGGCAGTCCTGCCCACCCGGCACTGTGAAGCAGCTGCCAGCCACCCATGGGCCAGATCCAATGAGTCGGTGCCCTTCCACCCATGGGCCAGATCAAATTTGTTAGCAGGCCAGATCTGACCTGCAGGCTATATTTTGCCCACCCCTGATCTAACTGATGGGAGTTATACAGTGTTACTTTAGGAACAGTAGTACTATTTCTAATCTATTTTGACTCTTTTAAATACCTTTTTTTGGATTCTTGCCTTCACTTGAGGAAATGCATTTATTTCAAATAGTAAGAGGGGACAAATCTAGTTCCTAATCCCATGTGCCTCAAAAAAGTAAAAGGCATGCTCTATTGCAGCATCTGCTAGTTTCTGACACCTTCAATTAAACAAACGTTGGGGCTGAATTCTAGTCTGTTACATGAGCAATTAATGTTGACTTGAAGAAGAGTTGCAAGACTAGTATTGTGGGTGTCATAGGATAAACTATCCTCACATATAGGAATGAAAATAACTTCTACCTTCCTGCGTAATCCACAAAGCAGTACACCTACTACCATCTTTATTTTTCTTTTTGTTTAAAACAACTCTTTTCTCTTGTTTTCTTAAGAAGTATAGATTCTTTTTGTACAACTGGTAATGTCTTCCATAGCCATCTTAATAGCACTTGGTCTTCTGTTTCATAAGAGACATAAAAGAACAAATGGTAAAGACAAACTCCGGTGACTATATTTATGCTTTTCTAAAGCACAAAGGAGTTTATTCAGTGAACACAAAAAAACAGGTTTCCAACCAAAAAATGAAAGGATTTTTTTTTTTTTTTTAACAGAATGATTGGGACCCACTGCTCCAAAATCCTATTGGTTTTGCAGTACTTCTTGGAAGACCTTTTTAGGACTTTCACGTGCTAGGACTTGTGTAAATATATTAGATCATTGCCAAAGGATTTAAACTGTCCTTTAGAGCATGACTTTATCTGGGTGTATTTTTGCTTTACTTTTTCCAGTTCCTTTATAGGAATAAAGAATAAGGTATGTACTACTAAAGAATAGGTTTTTCTAGGAGTAAATGAGGGTGAGAGCTTAAGTTCTGTATGTCTGTCATAAAGGACAAAAATTAATAAGGAATATAAATCATCATGCTTTATCCAACATGCCAACATGGTATATTCTCTGGAAAGTATTTTGCACTAGACTGTTTTAAAAAATCTGTCAAATGCTTATCTCTACCATGTCCAGTCAGAGCACGGAGCTAGTCTTTCTAGCAGTCGTCAGGCTAGTGGCAATCCACCTTTGAGGAGGATTTAGTGATTCTCCTAAACTGTATCAGTTATTTGGGTTTCTTTTATAGCATTCTTATTCTCAGGAGGCATTGAAATAATTCATAATTTGGAAGCCAAGACTGCTTTAGAGGTGGTAGGGTGTGAATGAGTACAGTATTTATCAAGGAAAGTCATAAATATTTCATTATTAAAGAAAAGTGTCATAAAAATTAAGTACAGGTGACCTCCCACACTTGATTGTAATGGAGATCTTCAGTTTGGAGGTTACTTTCATGATTTTAATTCTGAGCTTGCTTTATTTAACAACACAAGATATGTTATCTGGAAAAACTTATTTTCTAGCTTTGTAGTACAAAACAAAATACAACATCTTGCAAAACAGTTTGCTTGGCCTACTTTTAGAATCAGGTCAAACTTCTGTTCATACAAAAAACCTTTTTACCTATTATGAATAGCATTTAATGCTTAAAAATATTTAGGTAAAAAATAAGCAATGTCAATTTATCCCCTTTTGTTTACTGTTGCTAACTGCTGGATTTGTTATTGCTGTTAGTTTTTATTTACTCTTCAGTAAATGTTACTATTCTGAATTTTGGCACATTAATATGCTGAAGTCTGCTGAAACTTTTTTTTTATCACTGTCAAACATGGAAAAGTATACCCATGATCTCTGAGCTTGGGGCTTAAAGCTACTTGATAGCATCCTTTTAATGTTTGCAACAAGGCAGATGAAATTACATTTGGAAACTCATGAATGTAAATTGATGCCTTGCTCAGTGGTAGAAGGACACTGTTACTGGTTCCCCTTCAAAGGGAGCTGGCAATATTGCTGAGGAATAAGTGCAGGATTCTTTTATAGGTGTGAACTTTGCATGTAATTCTTTACATGTAGAATGGAGATACAAAACAGTACCATGTCAGCCAAACCTGAAGACGAATTAAGTGTAAGTATGCAATTTAAACGCATTCAGTTATATTACTAGATCTGTGTGCTCTGCTAAAGAGTTAAACCTTATTCAGAAAGTATGATGATATCTAAGTTCATTGTGATAAAGCTTATTTATTTTACCACTCTGAATGTGAAATGCCAGGTTTTTCATGTGTCTTTGATAAAATGTACTGTGTTGCATACTTGCAGAGTTGGATTTGTGCAAGTGTCAATGTAACAGTCTGTAAAGCTTAGATAGGTCACGATGACCTAGGACATTTTTCTGCCAAAAATATATATTTCCAAGTGGGAGAACTCACTATTAAATATAGGTACTTTTCATATAACTAAGTATGGCTATCTCTCCACTGAACTCTGTGCATGACAGATAGAATAGGAAGGAATTAAATAATTCATTGTACTGTGACACTTAAATAGCCTTATTAGCCAGAATGGATCTGTTGATACAAAAATTGAACAGAGGCAGGAAAATGCTTCCTTGCTGTTATGAGAGAGAAGAAAAACCTAATCCAGGATGATTAAACTCTTTTTGCTTCTACTGCTATAAAACATTTAAACTAATTTACTGTGATGTTGAAAATAGCTTAGCTTTCAGTGCTCCATTAGCTTAGTGCTTTGGCTAATACACCAAACTTGGTGCATAAAGTGAATTTTTAATAAAACTGTCCTAAATAGCATTGATCTGTAAGTGTCTTGTAGGAACGTATTTGCACACTCACTAGCAATGCAAATGCTGAACAGCTGTCATGTGTTTCTCAAGTTTGGTGGGTGAGGATATCTACTTCTCCCATTAAATTCTGCTTAAATACAGCCACCCTGATGGGAAGGCACAAAGGAAATTACTAGAAAATGACTTGAATTAATTTTAATAGAAATAAGTCTTGCAAAAATGTTGGTGTAAGCTGAGAGTTGTTTGTTTGTTTGTTTTTTTGGGGGGGGGGGGGAGAGGGCAGCTTGATTATTTAAACTGGCCTCACTTTCAGGTATCAGGTACTAAGCTCTCAGTGAGCAACTTTAAACTATCATGTTGGGCATCTTTATAGTGCTCTTGACCATAACCTTCAAACAAATGAGTTTCATTTTCTATTTGTAATTATTGTACAGAATTGTACCCAATTTAAAAAGGTCTTTTAAAAATACTACAGAAAAGACTAAGGTAATCATTTTTCATGAGGTATACAAAGTGGGCATTATTAATTCTTTTGAAAATGGCAAAATGACATGAATAGACTTTTAGCTCTTGTGTGGTATCTTGGTTTGGCATTGGAAGATAGCCTGTGTTACAATTTTACTACTTCCCTAGCCAAATACAGTTGACTCTATCCTAATAAGATGCTTAGACCTGCCAGGGAGTTGTAACAGTCAAATCTGTGGTAGAGTTGGAGTGATGTTACAGCTGTGATGGTCCAGGAAATATGCAAGAGGTCAGGATTTTTGTATACCCAATCTTTTACTGGACCAGCTGCATGGTTAGGATAGACTTAGATCAGCTTTTGAATGCAGCACATTCTTTATTCTTTTTCAGCAGACTAGAAGAGCATGCTGCATCCAAAGCTTGTCCAAATCTATTGCAGCCATGCAGTTGGTTCAAAAAAAAGTATCATCCACAAAAATCCTTGCCAGCAGTCAAATATGATGATCAATCTTACAGGATATTGTTCTACTTCAATTTCTTCCTTAAGGACTGATACTAAGAGTACTTGTATGAATGGGTAATATCACTTAGCAACATATGCAAAATAAATGATTGTTAAACTTGGCTTTTAATTGGTGGTAGGCTACATAGTGACTTGCACAATGTTATAACCTGTGTTGAACCAAAAATCTACTTTGCTAATATAAATAATATGAAATCATTTGTTTGATTTAGGACTTGAGACCCTCTGGGTTAAAATATGGTGGGGAATGTGGTGAAGGGGATATCACAGTAGGAGTCTACTACAGATCTAATCAGAAGCAAGAGTCTGACCATGAATTCACAGGGGAACTGCATGCTCTCTGTGCATGGTTGTCGTGGGTGACTTCAGTTACCATGAAATCTCATGGGAAGAGCACTCAGCCAAATCCAATCAGTCACAAAGCTTGCTCACACTCATTGATGCGCTTTACTTGTCTCAAGAAGTCTACAGGTTGACATGAGGTAAGGTGCTGCTGGACCTGATACTGGTCAAAGGGGATGATCTAGTGACCGACCTGAAAATTGAATGGAAGCTGGGAGACAGTGACCATGAATTGATCACTTTTTCTTATCTATCACAAAGCTGGCAAATCAGTCAGCAATGCAGAAATCCTCAACTTTAGGAAAGTTGACTTTCACAAGCTCAGGAAGCTAGTTTTCAAGGCCCTGAGATGCCATGATGACAAGGAAGGGCATCCATGATGAGTGGTCACTCCTTTAGGATGTAATCCTTGAAGCACAAGGAAACAAGGGAAGTCCATTCCAGCCCTTATGAGAGGTAGCAAAAGGGACAGGCGACCCCCTTGGTTCAGTAGGGAACTCATGGACCTCCTGTACCTAAAGAGAAGCTTATAAAGGGTGGAAGTCAGGTAACACCACTGAGGAGGAGTATTCAGCATTGGCCCAAACCCGTAGGGAGTGAACTAGGAATGCCACGGCTGAAACCAAACTCAAACTGGCTACAGGAATCAAGGACAATAAAAAGTCCTTCTTCGGACATGTGGGAAGTCAGAAAAAAACCCCAAGGGCAACATTGGGTCCTTGCTAAACCAAATGCAGCAGCTGATAACTGACACCCAGGAAAAAGCCAATCTCCTTAACAATTACTTTGCATCGGTCTTCCACTAGCTCAAGGGAATACCCTGCCTGACAAGACGCAGGATTATCAGGGGAAGGATGAACATATGCCCATCATTGGCATAGATCTTGTAAGGAAACACCTTGAGGGGCTGTACATGTACAAATCAGCTGGCCCGGATGGAACGCACCTAAGAAAAGTAACTGGCTGACATAGCATGGCCAATAGTGAGGATATTCAAGAACTTGTGGCACTCAGGCGAGGGACGTGAAGATTAAAAGAGGGACAATGTGGTGTCTATCTTCAAGAAAGAGGGGAAGGAAGATCCATGGAACTACAAGCCAGTCAGTTTGACCTCAACCCTGGAAAGTCTTGGAAAAAATCATCAAAGAAACCATTAACAACTGGCAAACAGAAGGCAACACTCTGGTAGATAGCCAACATGGCTTCATTGTTCAGGCAAAATCTACCTGCAATCTCATTTCCTTCTATGACCAGGTGACACTTAAGCTGGAGAAAGGAGAATAGGCTGATATCATATTTCTGGATTTCAAAAAAGCCTTTGACCTGGTGTGCCATGATGTCCTCATGGAAAAATTGCGGAGCTGCCACCTCGACAACTTTACAACTCTCCATTGGCTGGGGAACTGGCTCTGCGGTTGGGCCCAGAGAGTGCTAATTGATGGAACTGAATCAACATGGCATTTGGTGACCACTGGCATCCCCCAGGGCTCCATTCTCAGACCTGTACTCTTTAATGTATTTAAAAATGATCTGGACTCTGGTGTCAGAAGCGAACTGGCTAAGTTTGCTGACAACACCAAACCATGGGGAAGTGTTCTTGCCCTAGAGGATAAGCTGGCAATCCAAGTCGACCTCGACAGGCTTGCAAGGTGGGTGAATCAAAACATGATGGCATTCAACACTAAGAAATGGAAGGTGGTCCACCTTGGGAGAAAAAAACCTGCATCACACTTATAGACTGAAAGAGACTTGGGGGTCATGATTGACCACAAGATGAACATGAGCCACCAATGCAATGCTGCAGCTGGCAAAGCAAACAAAACTCTGGCTTGCATCTCCTGATGCATGTCAAGGAAGACCCAGGAAGTCATCCTCTTGCTTTACTTGGCCTTGATGAGGCTGCAGCTGGAAATACTGCATCCAGTTCTGGGCTCCGCAACTCAGAAAGGATATGGAGAAGCTTGAAAGAGTCCTGAGCAGAGCCATATGCGTGATTGGAGGATAAGAGAGCAGGCCTTATGAGAAGAGGCTAAGAGCCATGGGATTCTTCAGCCTGGAAAAGCCTAGGCTCAGGGATGACTTGGTGACAGCCTATAAGTACGTAAGGGGTGGCATCAGGATATGGGAGAACATTTCACCAGGGCACGCCAAGGAAAAGCAGCAGTTTTGGAGACACTGTGTTTACTATGCAGCTGCCCAGATGGCAAAGTCCAGTGTTAACACTCATGCAGCCATAGCTGTTGGCTGGGCACTGCCAGTAAATGATCTGTTGGTAGTATCTTGATGAGACGCATGATGTGAGAACAACACTTACTTTACAGGAGCGTTATATAAAGAACTGCGTAAAGTAAGAATTAATAGTCTTGTTACTGGACTCATAAGGCTCTGGCGTCTGCCTACATGTGACGCTATGTCAACATAGGGGTGCACTACAGCGATGTAGCATCCACGGGTGTCTACATGCGACCCACAGCTACTTCACCATAGTGACACGCTCCCTTGGTATAGTATATTCTGGAAGTACTAAATCATGGTGCAGTAACAACATCGCTACAGCGATACATGGAGACATACCCAGAGTGTCCAGATGGTATATAGGAGAAGGTCTGGATGAGGCAGCTGGGAGCAGGAATTTCCTAGATGGAGATCCTTAGGAATACAGAGCATCTATATCTCACAGTCAGACAGACTCTGGAAAAATCTTCCCTGCCCCGCTAACTTCTGCCTTCCAAAAACAAGGTGTATGGTTTACTATTTATTGTATGCATGTATTTAAGGGTGAAGAAAATATGGTATGCTCTGTTACCCTTCCCAACCACCACTTAGGAATAGATCATGACTTTACCATTACCTTACCTTCTGGTAAGAACTCCGTTATTTCACTAGAAATGTTTGTGTCCAACTGCAGAGTCCATGTATAACAAACTACTTTGCTGCTCCATGTATGATGTGAGGTACACTTTGCTCTGGACACATTTAAGATGAGGCAGAAAAGGCTAACAAGGATGCACCGAGTGGTAAAAATAGCTAACCTGTTTCATATCCAGTTGTCCCCTTTTCCTGCTTTGTAGTTCAGATGCCCCCACCGCCAGCAGACTCGATTAACCTCTTTATCAATTAATTAAGTCTGCTCCGATGTGCTGTAATTATAGCGTGTCGGAGCAGCCCTCCTGCTCATGTACAACAGGCGCCTGCCTGAATAAATCATCTTTGCATCCATTAGAGGGCACTAGTGGGCTGTGGAGGGGTGTGTGGGGGTGTTCCCTTTTGTGAGTAGGCATGCACAAGGTCAGTGAGTGTTTAATAACTGATGCTAAGATTATCCAGCCTGTGGGGCAGGGACCATCTTTTTGTTGTTTTGTATAGTTGTCTTGCACAGTGGAATACCAGTCCATGACTGAAGATCCTACCTACAAGCACAAAAATGATTATTATGATCCTTTTACAAGTATAATTATACAGGGGGGGAAAATGAATCTATTCACCTATCTCTGGACACCAATAAAACAAAAGCTGTGGTTTGATATTCTCCATTTTCTTCATAACTCATTGTGGTTTCCCCCTTTTATTTTAGGTATCAAATATTTCACTCCAAATAGTAAATACAGAAGAGAAGCTGGCAAAGAAGATACTTGCAATGAAATCCAAATCTATGAGGAAAGTAGAGACGCCAGCCTTCTGGAATTTACAGAATAAAATCATTCTTTTTACCCTGGTTCTCTTTATCATGGGTGTTATAACCTGGACCTTACTGTGGCTCTTTATTGGTGAGTTACTGGCAGCTCAGGCGTGTTTCGTGCATCGCTGTTCTGGATGACACTTCGTTGTTCTTAGAGTTTCAGTTAACTCTGGCTGATTGCCTGAAATGCACTTGAACTAAGTTTAAGAGGAACCTTCAGGATGCTTTACTGCCATCTTCATAACCAACATTACAGTGACTTTTTCCTCCAACTGAAGTTTAGACCTAATACTTGCCAGAGAAAAATCAGTGAAGCTGCTGGTGTCACCCTTTACAAAGATAGGCAAAGTATTCTCTCCCAGTGCGAATGATGCCAGCTTCAGTGCTGCCTAGCTGACTGATGCTGGCATGCCTAGGGAGTCCTGGATCCCTATTTTCATCCTTCAGGAAAGCCTGCACGGCCTTTTGCTTCTAATTTAGAAAATATTTAAAGTTTGTGAATTTGGAAGAAGGCAATAGAGGTGGAAACGTACTTGACTATCTGCTGTGAAGCTATTTATGATAGCACAGAAGCATTTCTGATTGATGAGAAACAACTACCTTAGATATACAAAAGTTCCCTTTTTCTTGAGTGTGTCTAAATGGGCGGAGGTGCTCCTTTGGACTCAGTGTTGCTAGTAGTCAGTCCGTATGACCCTACCTTCCTTCTCTCCAGAACCTTACAATTGGTGGTCCCTTCACTATAGTGCCCAGGGTCCTGTGATTGCAAGGATTACAATCAGGCACAGGAAGGTCTAGACCAAGAGTATAATGGCTTGGGACATAGGCAGCCTTGCCTAGTGGTTAGGCCACTGGAGAAGGGTTGGAGCCAAACTACAGGCTCCGTCTGGGGTAGGAATCAAGGAGCAAGTAACTGCATCCAATGGGTAATCCAGGGCTATAGTTTCAGAGTTGGTAGGGTCAGAAGAAACCTGAGCAGATCATCAAGTCCAACCCCCTGCCATGGCAGGGAAGAGTACTGGGGTCAAACAACCCCAGCGAGGTGTTCGTCCTGGGGGCAGCAACCAAGCAACTGGCACCAAGGGGGAAATCCACAAACCAGAGTCCAAGAACCAAGAAAAGAGGGTCTGGGGACCAGGAAACCAATCCAAGGGGAGATCCAAAGCCAATTTGGGGTCAGGTACCAGGAAACCAGAGTGCAGGAACCACTAGGCTCACCAAAGCAGACCTAAGTCAGTACTGTGGGCTGGCCTAGAGGCTGCTGCAGGTGGGACTAAATGGATAGCTGCCCTCCCAGCAGCCAATCAGGAGCGGTCTGTCAAAAACTCCAGGCAGGTGTGCCTGCCTAGGCAATTGGCTCAGGCTGGTTTGCCTGATTAGAGACCCCAGATGAGGTCAGCAACGTCTGGCCTGCACAGCCTTTGGATCAAGCTCAAGGAGCTATGGCTTTGGTGGCATTTGGCAATGGGAGACTCTGCAGCGAGCTGCAGGGCATTCAGCGGAGGTGGAACTCTGCCTGGGCTGCAGCCAGAGGATGGGCAGAGACGACGGAGGCAGCAAGGTCTTCCTGCCAGCTGGCCTCAGGCCTGAGCAGGATCATTCCAGCCCGCAGCTGGAAAACATTGCCACCCCCTGGTCTAGGCAGCCCACCACAGACTGATTTTGCTTGTCATCTCTTTTGAGGTCTGCACACAGGATTTAATACTGGAAAAAAGGGTCATGTGCCAAATTGAAACCAGATGAGGACAAGCATGATTGTAGAGTCAGAACTAGCTCCCTCAGGAAAGCCTCCCTTCCTCCCCACTTCGGTTGTTGGTAGGCAGGTTGCAGCCCAAAAGGCACCCTCTAAGTAATATGCCTGTAGGAGACTGCAGTCTTTATTTTACTTTGAAAGGATGACTGTGCTCTTTAGGGAAAGAGCAGGGTAAATACATTTGCCACTTGCAGTGAGATGACCATGGCTCTGTGCCTTGGGCTCCTTGTCTTTGAAATGTTATGCATGACCGGGGCCTTGAGGCTTGCTTGGTCACAGTTCTTTTGAGTGCAATGAGCTCATTGCATAAAACGGTCTTTATAAAGCATAGCTTGCTTCATGAAACAATATGGAAGCAGGGCATTGGCTGCCACGGTCCCCCTGCTTTACCTGTGGCAGGTTAGGTTGTTAGGTCTTGTGTCCAATTTGAGGTTAGTCTTATGTAGCATTTAAATTATGGTTGTATGGGATAGTTTGGAGAGGGATAATCTTTCCTCAGGCAGGAGGGTGGACTAATTGATCTCTGGAGGTCCCTTCCAGTCCTATTTCTCTATGAGGTCCCACAGTAGGGTTATTCCTGTTCTGGAAATAAATAACTGATTTTGGACTGAAACTTTATCAGTTATCATTTTTTGTTGCTGTTTAAGTGAAGGGGGATCAACCTTCCTTTTTTTTTTTTTTTTTTTTTTTTTTTTTTACAGTTCAGCCAGGAGGTGAAGATGCTTTGTATTTTGTTGGATTATTTCGTGTTGCCAACATAGAGTTTCTCCCAGAACACAGGCGGAAGGAATCGAGAGAATTCCTGTCGGTGGCACAGAACGTGCAGCAAGTGGTAAGAGGCAGCATGTTGTTCAGCTGGCAAACGATTCAAAATTGGAAAGGTTATGGTGGTGAGATAAGGTGGCATTGAGGAAAACCTCTCTCTTGCAGTGATGGTAGCTCTCCATAGAAGGCTGCAAATAGTTTTGCTAATGAGAAGCAGGCTAGAATTAGTTGCTTTCTGTCTTTTCTGGCAAACTAAAGGCAGGCCGAGTTTGTACAAGCTCACAAACCTTTCTTGCAATCCTAGGGCCACTAGTGAACTTTTTTGGCTAAAAAGAACGCAGAGTAGATTTGCACTTTATAAACTAACCAAAGTGTGCGCGTGCGCATGCGCGTGCGCATGCGTGCGTGTGTGCATGCATCTATGCATGGCCCCTGACAGATGTTACACTTGAGACATGATTAACCAGTTAATCATGTCTTTGGTAATGTTGCCACACATTCTTGTAATTAATGGCCCAGTAAAAAAGAGTAAGCCACAAAATTCTTATACAAAATGTGTAATAACTTTGTAGCTGTTTCCTATCGCACATTAATTTGCTGATTTGGCTAGCACCTGTCAGCTGATGGGCATTCCCAGATGCTGGAGTGAATTGGAGGCCTTTTCTCCAGTGCACTCTCATGGCAGGAAGTGCCAGTCAGCTGATGGGTGCACCCACCTTGGGTATGCATTGGAGCATATCTTTCTGGTACACTCATGTCTGGATGTACCAGTCAGATGATTGATGCTTCTAACCTCAGGAGCACATTGGAGCTCCATCATGATCCCAGGCTCCCCCTGCACAGGCAATAGGGACACTTGGCACAATCACACCATCTGCTATGCACATATACATGGAAGGAGGTGTTATTGTTGGGATTGTGGTTCATTTAAAGGTTCATTACACCTTTAAATGAACATCTGCCAGGGGTCTGTGTGTGCATATAGCAGAAGCTTTCATGGGATGAAGCTCACTTCATTAGATCATAATGAGAAACCAGCAAAGAACCCCACAAAGCCATTGTTAAGGTAACACTTGAGAAACTGGCTGAAGCTTAACCTTAAGTTTGAAATATTAATTAGAAGACAATGTTTGCTTTCAGCTTAATAGCTGGGCTAGCTATGTTTAGTTTCCTTCTGATACTTGCCTGCCTGAAGAGTGGTGGTATTCTCCAAATGCTTAGTGTTGGTCATTACTGTACACAAGTGAAACAGCTCCAAGCAGAGGGGTGGTGTACGAGCCACCTAAGGATACAATGGATTTAGAGATTACCTTCATGAGACATGGGAAACCTAGATTCAAATACTTGTCCTGTATTTGACTGAAGATTCAATTCTAGCTCCAAGTGGCTTTGTTTTGTTTTTAGTTGAAACTATTGGGTGAATTCACAAATGACCAAACCTGTGTTTTCAGTTGACTTCTCTATTCAGTAGAAAAAAAATTTCCCCAGCTGTATGGGAATTAGAGAAGGGAAACTCTTTTGTCTTCTTATTTCTTGCAGTGCTTTTGATATGACACCCCGTTGTTAACTGCTGTCTCAAAGGTCTCTCGAAAATATGGAAAATCATAGAAAAAGTAGGGGCCTCAAGAGATCATCCAATCCTACCCCCTAAAACAGGATCATCGCAGTCTAAACCATCTCATCCAAAAGTTTGTCTAACCTGCTCTTACAAGACGTGCACCCGGCTGAGGTCATCAACCCCAGCGCTCCCTTCTGCCCAAGGCAGGGGCTCAGACTCGATGATCTACTGAGGCCTCTTCTGACCCTAGCATCTATGAACCTATAAAAGCTTCTAAATAGGTGTCACAGAAGTTGCAGTGAAATGGGGGACCCTTTTAAGGTTGACTTCTTGATGCCCCAGTAAAAAACAAAACAATCTTCAGTTACTTTTAAGCCTACCGTGGAGAGGTAACGAGCACAAACAATGCCCTTTGACTTGCAGGCTCTTAATTAGCCTGCTCATTACAAAGGAGGAGGCAGAGCTCAGCTACTAGCCAGTGCTGCAGCTGTATTGAATTTAATTGTGACTACAGTTTTTAACTCGCCTCGGCTCTCTTGAGGCATATGCCCTCTAGTGGCAAAGTGCAAAATACTTCTCCAAACAATCCGGCTGCCTTTCCAAGTTGTAGCTGCTTTTTTTGGAATATTCTTACCTGAAGCATCATCCTACTTAATGCTCAGATGAGTTGCAGACTTTATCCAAGTGGCAAAGCTTTTTTCTGTAAATGAATTGGAAATCTGTTCAGAACAAGACAGATTAGGTATCAGTGTGAAATCTGTCACAAGCCCCTGGCACATGTTACACTTAAGATGTGATTAACCAGTTAATCATGTCTTTAGTAGTACCCGACCACAAGTTAATGCACTTAATGTCATGATAAAACAGAGAAGTCACAAAATAATTGCACAAAGTCTGTATAAGAACTTTCATGGCTGGTCCCTATCGTGTCATTAATTGAACATGTGGCCAGGCTGAGCTTCCAGAGCATATAAGAGCCTTTGGCTTGCATGTACTCCCAAGGCCGAGCGTGCCGACCAGCTGATTGCCACTCCTATCTTTGTGGGGGCTGTCAGAGTCGAGAGCTGCCATGCGCCCCTGAAGCTGAGGGCTGTTATCGGCTGCAGCTTCCAACTATAGGAGTGCACTGGAACCCTTGACTCTGACATGCCCTTTCCACTGGGAGCACTGGGAGCTTGGGGGCTCTCAGCCTTTGGGGCACAGTTGGAGTCGAGAGTTTTACTTTACCCCCGAAGTTGGGAGCACCATCAGCTGACCTCAGCTCCTCGCTGCATGGTAAGGCCCCGTAGCTGGGGCCTGATCAGCTGACCCTGGCTCCCAGCAGCGGGAGCTTGCTACTTGTCTGTGCTGAGGGAGTCCAGGATTTCTGGCTCCCCCTGCACCTGCAATACGGTGTGATGGGATCTGATGCTTGATTTCACAATCACACCTCCTGCATGAATGAATGTATGGCATGCCAAGAAGCACAACTGGGGGTGTCATACTTCAGATCTCATCTCACCTTTAAATGCACGTCTGCCAGGGGCCTGCTTGAAAGGTGGAGACCGTTTTTGTCTGACAGACGTGAAGGAAGCAAGTATTAGTGATGAAAATGCTTTGCTAAAAACTGCTAAATCACCGGGAATTTTGCAATTATATCATCACCACAAATTGTTACATGTGTGTACAGAAAACTGGGATGTGCCCGTCTCCTCAAAATCTTTCTGAGAGCTATGGATCCTGAATGACCCAAAGAAATAATACTGTGTTCTCTTTCAGATGAACTTGGTTTATACAACATCCGCCTTCTCCAAGTTCTATAAGCAGTCCATTGTTTCAGACGTCAGGTAAAGCTCAGTGGTGAAATTGTTCTCTGGTTTTGTTGACCATGAATCCAGGAGTAAGTATACCAAGCGAACTTAGTTTTACATGACTTCTTCCTGGCATTTTGGTCCATTATATGCAGTTGCTTTTCTAACTAGTTCTTTTTTTTTTTAATTGGACCTTTACTTAGACCACTGAAACTTTACAGACCCTTAAAGATGATTAAAGGAAGTTAGGGATAAGCTGAACTCTTCAGGATGGCTGTGGCTGTGTGCAGGTGTTTGTTTCCATTTCACAAGGCAGGTTTAATTTTAAGCAGTGCAAAGTTCTTTGTAGATAAGGGCTGATACACTGGGCCTTATTTGGGAGGCAAGGGAAACAATTATACGGTGAAATACTGGGGATGTTGCAACTCATGAGGCTGATTTTGTGAATCGGGATAAAAGGCTATGCATACATTATTTTATCTGTTTGCACTGGGTCTGTTTCAGTTTCATGCATAACTGCTAGAAACTAGATTAAATCAAATTGAACCAAGTCTTTCACTGAATTGAAATAGTGCCCTATTGGAGTTTGGTAGCTCTTTTAATAAAATAAAAGTTGAACAACTCAATTTGTACTACAATATACTTAAAGTTGTACAGTACTCCAATATGGACACAGTTATACTAATAAAAGTACTTTATATCTGTAGGATTATAGGAAAGTAGGGCTGAAGGGACATCATGGGCACATCCAGACAAATATGCACCTGCATTTTCCTGGGGATGTATAGCAGTGGCACACAGTTGTGCTGCTGGTACTTGTCCTTGGGGAATGCCTGTGCCTACATGCTTTGGCGTGCAGCAAATTGCCCTGGGCAGGGTGTTAAAGGCTGGGACCAGCACCAGCCTGCCCCAGCAGCCTTACTTGGGGCCCGGGTGCCCTCTCAGAGCTCTAGCGGGGCTGACCCAGGTGCACGGAGCCTGATTGGCAACTGGAGTTCGCCTCTGGCTCTGCCAGGCCCTGGTTTCATGCGCTGCCCTCCTTTTTTCTGCTGTGGGTTTTTTTTAACCCTGGGATTTCCCTGCGTTAAAAAAGCCCCGCATGCTGCAAATTAGCACTGTAGATGGGTCTGCAGCATGACAAACTGCACCTGAACACTCATCTGGATGTACCCCATTAAGTCATCTAATCCAGCCCCCGTCTCAAGTCCAGATCGTCCCTGACTAAACCATCTCAGCCAGCTGCCTATCTAATCGGCTTCTGAACATTTCCAAGGAGATTCCACAACTTTTTGACCACCCTTTCAGTGAGACTGTTCTTTCTAATCTCCAACCTAAATTTTCCTCTGTAGCAGTCTGAAGTTTTTGCTCCTATTCCTGTCCTCTGCAGCCAGGGGAGGGGGAAGGACAAAGAAGTATAGTTGTGTTCTGCAACTTGGTAACAGTATAGCTGCATCCATATTACCGTGGCTGTACAGGTATAATTATATTGTTTAAATTGTATCTCTACCCTACATAGTTATGCTAATGTGGCTTTCAGGTGGGGACCAGGCCTTAATGACCACACAGCAGACCAGGGAGAGGATGGGTTGACAAGAGTGTTGAGGCCCTGAGATTCAATTAAATACTTTTGGAAGTTGCTTCAGGATGATGGAGGTGGGTTGTTTAAGGGCCCAGAGATAATCATTTCCATTCCCTTCCTTTAGGGTACATTCCAGCTCCAACTCGTCGATTAAAATTTTCATTAGACCTAGTAAAAATATGCCAGCCCTCTGAAAATTAGTTTCTTGGTTGAGGGTCTTAAGTAGTGTTTTTGAAGAAGGAAAATATGTGCAGTGAGTCAAAAGAGTAAAGACATGTAAAAAATAGGAATCTTATTCATCTGAATCACTAGCCAAAAGCCTGCCTTAAGAGTACCAGTCCTGAGAAACATCACAATGTGTCAGAATCTATTTTAATACTTATTTCAGTAACAACAACAATGGAGGCCTTCTTGTTCATTTCTGGATAGTATTTGTGGTACCGCCAGCAAAAGGCCAAGTATTCTGTGAAGACTGTGTAGCTGCCATTTTAAAGGACTCTATTCAGACGAGTATTGTCAACCGGACTTCTGTGGGGAGCCTTCAAGGTCTTGCAGTGGACATGGATTCCGTTGTTCTGAGCGGTCAGTGTTTGAGTGCGTCCATAACCGTCATGCAATAATTTAATCGGAAGTCTTTTGACCTAGAAAAGCAACTACTATATAAATATTTATTATTTCCAGTCCTCTATCTCCAAATGAATATGTATTAAGATACAGAAAACTGTGCTGAAGCAAAGTTAAGGAGAGAAAAGAACTCAGACAATGAACCCCAAAGGCTCCTAAATTTATATCTATTTTTGGAGTCAACATCACCACTTCTATCCAAGCCTAGTTTTGATTAGACTCTATTTCTTCAAGCATGACCAACTTACGGTGTTAACGCTTCCCCAGATGTCCAAATGTAGCATCCTTAATTTAACATAAAAATTACTTTGTTACAGAGATTGAAAAGCAAGCTGTGGAGTTGCCTCTCCATTGACCCATTTCAGTGTTCAGAGCAGATTCCCTAACTGCATCTAATATGGGTGCAGCCAAATTAGAGATTTTCTTGGGGTAATCTCTTTATTTGGAAACAGTACACAAATTCTGTTCCCTTGAAGAAAGGTGATAACAAACTGCTTACAAGCAGCTGGCCCTAGCAGGAACTTGAGGTAATGCACCCTAGTCTTGCGCCAAACAATCTCTCTCCTGGGTGCCTCTTTCTGTACATCTCAGGTCCTCATTCAAGTGTCACTGAAAATATGGGGTCTCTTCTGCCTTAAGGCCTGAGTTACTTGGGAAACACCTAGTCCAAGGCTGCTTGCTGAACTGACATAAATTGGCAGGTGGCCCAGGGCAGCTATCCATTTTGCAGCTGCTTTGGTTTGCAAAAAGTGTGTTTATTACTGAAGTAACATGGGTTTGGGTACATTTAAATTCTGGATGTTGATTTAATTGTATAATGAGAAGGCTCACTTCAATTATTTTACCTATGCAGCTGGGCTTCGATCAGATTATTCTTCAGCAACTGGAACAGGTACCTTTCGTGAGCATCCGTTTTGGTTAGGGGGTGGGGGATAGTTTCACTAGGTGCTATTTTCTCCTGTGTTTACAACTGTCTGTTTTATACTAGAAGGCTCAATTTCAGCCTTGGTTTGTAGGTGTTGGAGTCACCCAGAGTCTCGTGTGTGGCAAAACACATGCAACCTTTCTCTGAGGATATTGCTGGGGCCATTTTAGTTGGTAAATGGTCTCGTCTCCTCCACTCCTTTCCATCAACAATTTCCTTGGTCTAGTATCTGACCGAAAACGAGAACCAAAATGACTCAGAACGGCTGAATTGTGCTGAGTTTATTTATTGACAGTATTTCAGATCTGAACTCAGTCTCACACTATTACTCATAAATCAGCCAAGCCTTGCCAGAATTAGCTTGCTGCTTAGCTTTGTAAGCTATAACAACACTGGGCATATTTTAGAGTTGTTCTTATAAGCTTTTTAAATATGTGAGGAAACTGCTTGTGGGACTGAGCCAATGAAATACGTGTGTTTCTTGGTAGTCCATTTCCAGGGTGGTGTCGACTGTGTGAACCCATGAGGTATTTGTGTTGATTTAGTTGTGTGTGTGGAGTTTAGAGGAAGAAGGAAAAGTGGGGAATAGGAGGAGCACGCGATGCAGAAACAGGCTCTCTTAGGAACCGAATCACTAACAGAAAAAAAATGAGATGCCATGTTCTCATCTTCTTTGTCCACATGATATAATCAGGATGCATTTGCGTACAGTTGGTCATTGGTACCAGATTGTGCCAGTCAAACCCTGAAGAGACTTGCAGTAAAGTCTGGGAAAACCTATGGTGATGCCACACTGTTGGTTTCCTGGCTGCAATTCGGACACCAAGAGCAAGATCCTAAACAGGAGTGTGGGTGCCTGTATCTGTCACGGTCCAGGGTTTCTGGCTACCTCTCAGGACCCTCTCTTCCTCCCTAATAATATGGCCCACATAGTTATTGTAGTCAATTCATTCTTCCAGTTTTCTTCTAGTATTGGGGGAAAATGCGTAGAACTGTTAATCAAAACCACTTTTTTGTGGCTCTTAGTAAGAGATGCACAAATAATTTAAGCTGTTAACTGAGACTATGGCAAATTGGATGGCATATGACCATTATTCATTACCCCTGAAAATACATGGCATTTGTTTGCAAGAACATATGTTCCAAGTGAGTCTTATAAATAGCTGCCTTCACCTGGTTTGATTCACTCATGGTTTACTGGCTGCTTCACTCTTTCACTTGTCTAGATAATTAATACTCTAGTGATAATTCATTGATAGTTCAAGGGATAATAACTTACAATGTAAGATTACCCTTTAATGTTGAAGACACTCTTGTGAATATTTTATTTAAGTCTGTCTTGATTTAACTTATTTTCCTTTTCTTTTTAAGGAACTTTGTTTAGATTAGGGATAAAATCAAATTGAACATCCAAAGGCTGCTTGAATGGAAATTAGAACTAAAGAGTTGACATGGTTGACCACAACACCATAAAGTGACTCTGCTTCATGAAAATCAGATTTTTACTTTCTAGTAGTAATTTTTGATGAGGGAGTTTCAAATTTTAATTAAAAAAAAACAAATCTGAAATGAGACAAGCTTTATGCAGGTGGGTCTTATAGTACAAGTGTTTCACAAAACGCTGACTTAAATTTTTGCATTTAAGAGAACAATATGTAACCAGATTGACTTTTTTAGAAGAGAAAAACTTAATGGACATAGAGACAAGAAATCGTATTGACTTCTCTGCTGGAACAGGGTGATCTCTTTAGAAGGATGGCATTTAAACCGTGTTGTTTTTTATCTTGGAATTCTGGCCTACTTCACATTGAATGTGCAAGAAGCACCTTTACAAAACAGCTGTACTTCTATTGCACCTACCCTTGCAGCTGTTGATTCATCCCATTCATCGCAATTTTGTTTTATTGAAATTTTCTTGTGGCTCAAGCTTCCTTTGATCAAAGACTTATGAATAACTCATACTGACCATATTATATTTCCACAGGGTCAAGTTGCATATATGACCTGTATGCAGATCACCTGCACCAGCACTTTCCCTTGGATATCACTGCTACCTCAGGGGTGATGATCTGTTATTTTAAACTGATTGCATTAGTTGGCCATCTAATCCGACTCTCAATAGCATCTATTCAGATTGAAGCGGATAACTGTATCACAGACTCACTGACCATTTATGACTCTCTGATGCCAATCAAAAGTAAGATATTGTACCGGTATGTATATATTTTAAACAAGAAATCTTTGATTCTTTTAATTCATCAGCTTTTTTTTTTAAATTCTGTTTTCCCTGGGACTTGGTAAATCTTGTGTCATGTAACAGATACTTTTTAATACACTTGATGATCTCTAGAAAATGGTGGACTGTGAATGAACGAACTGAATTCCTCCTTTGAAAAATGGTGATTATTCAACTAGATGCAGAAGCACAGAAAATGTGCAAAAGCAAAATGTAGGATAATCAGGGATCCTCGTTTTTCTCGGACAAAAAATCACAAATTCTCTGATTTTTTTTTTTTTTTTTTTTTTTTTTTTTTTAAAAACCCCAAATCCATTATTAAAATTAAAAGACCCCTGCAGTCCCTCCCTAGTCCTGCTGGTGCCCCTCACTCACCCCCAAAGCCATCCCAACCCTGCTGGTGCCCCTTATTGTCCCCACGACAGCCCCCTGCCCTACTCATACCTCTTGCCTCCACCCACAGCCCCTGCCCCCCAGCCCTGCTGGTGGGAGCCCACAGCCGCAGGGCTATGGGGCCAGGGACCCAAGGCTGCAGCTCCCTGCCCCCAACAGCAGGCAGCTGCAGCAGAAGCAGCATGAAGCTGGCTCCCCCATTGCTGCCACCTGCTCTGGTGGGGGCAGGGCCAGCTCCTGCCCCATCCAGCACTTCCGTGACCACCCCCCTCAGCCCTCTGCAAGCCCCACTTAGCTCAGGCTCCAGGAGTGAAGAGTGAAGCTGAGCGGAGTGGAGCTGTGGCTGACTGAGCACCTCAGCCCTCGCCCTTCCCCTACCCCTCCAGGCAGGCCGGGGGTTTTCTGCCCTGTTTGCAAACAGCTCTTGCAGGCTGGAGCCCAACCAGCCTGCTGAACTGTTTGCAAAAGCAGGGAATCCACTGCTTTCTCTGCTAAAAGGAGAAATCCACGTTTTCTCTGATAAAAACGGGAAATCTGTGGTTTTCTATTTTTCCATGGAAAGTGGAAAACCAGGATTTCTGATGATAATCAATAATTTCATGCAGTTCTTAAACCAATCAGTCTCGTTCTCTTGACTAGCTTAGTTTGTATGGCAGTTCCTTCTATGAAAAACAATGATCTCTTTTTTTTTTTTTTAATTCTAAAAAATTCTCCTGCTGGTTGTTTAAAATTTTGAGTGCTGAATTTTATTGTGGAGAGAGTAGATGAAACAACAGGCCAAGGCAATTTTGGGGGCAGCAAGGACTGTGTTTTTGCTTTATGTTCTAAGCGCAGCTAGCATATTGGGTTCCTGAGACCTGAAAAGGTCTTCTAAGTACAGCTGCAAAAACAAATAATAAATCCAGAGTGCAGGTGTAATGGAGCCAGTGGCAGCATCACCTGAGCTATCACCCCCCTTAATGACTCAACTGATCTGTAAGGAGCACCTTTCAAAGGGAGGAGGAAGACGACCAGAAACTTGCAGCACATTAAATCCTTTTTCCTATCGAGGGAATGTAAACAAAGGTGCTAATAGATGTGATACTTATTTTAGAACATTTGCAACTATCCACTGGAAACTTGATTGACATAATTATCCCAGTATGTAAACAGTTCAACAGCATTATTAACTTTTTCCAAAACTTCATTTGTAAAAATTTGTGGCCCAGCATTTCTTCCTTGAGACAGCCAGTCCCTCTTCTTGAGAAATGGTTAATGAATTTTTATTTTTCTTCTCAGAAAGGTGAGAAAAGCACATTATTTTCATCATGGTCTTGTTGCGTCAACATTTTTTGGTCTATCTCTAATTAAAAGTGTCTTGTTACTGTTATTGTTACTAAACTACTAAGCACTCTGTTATTGCTATTGTTACTCCTTTTTAATCCAGTAACACAAAATTTAATTTCAATTATGGCATTTGATCTGGGAAGAAGAGAATTTTACTTTGTGAAAATTTGAGCCAATCTAATCTTTTTTAGTTGAAATCTCAGAGGGAGCCAAAGTCCTTAAACTTGCTAGAGAACACCTAAAGGGTATTAACAAGTTATCACAAGCATTTCTGCCATTCCTTCAGCTGCACTGAGTGAATATCTGGGAGAAAGGAGGATTGAAGACGGTGAAAAACTATTGTGAAAAAGTTCTGAAGACAACATCCATTTTTAAACTATTTGGTAGAATGGTCAAATACTATTGGACATCAGAGGGTGGTGTGTAAAGATATGGGTGTGATGGGCGAGAGAATGATAGAGGAAGTGAACATTGAATAAATGAACCTGGATGGGAATGTTTAGGAAATCAGAGAATTGCATGTGTATTTGGGAAATGGTTCCAGTCACCACTCTGTTACTACCTGACATGAGATGAGCCCTTTTAGATCTACACTTGGGTCTGTGAAGCAATAGACTAGGAGAAGTAAATGTACTGTGGAGGTGAGAGCTGAAACTCTCTGTAGGAACAGGTCATGGAGAGACCATAGATATAACTAGGAACTATAGGTCAAATGAGTCAGGGATGGACAAAAGAAATATTCTACTATTAACCAGAAGTGATTCGTGCATTGCGCACTCAATTCTTATTAACAAAATAATTGGGTGTGCACTTCCAAAATTCGTGGAGGATACATTGTGAGGAATCACCAATACTAAAGAGGACCAGAACAATTAGGGAAATATTGTGAACAAGAATAACAGAAATGGAATAAATTGTGCAAAGTGCAGATACTTATCTTTGGAGATCAATGTGAAGAATTTTTGTTATCCACAGGCTCACAGTTTGGAAGCTGTAGAGGAAAAGAAGTGAGATAAGGATATAGTGTTGATTATAGGATACCAAAGGTACCAGTACGACAACCCCAGAATGCAAATGTGATTCAACATTGTACTAGCTAACTTTATTTTTAGTAAAGACAGTGAAGCTATAGTGCCTTTTGGTTAAAGGCATTGGTAAAACATTGTTTTGAATATTGTGGATGGTTCTGGTAATCTGCATCAAATAAAACATTGATTTAAACTGGAATGGATGCAGAGGAGGGATATGAGGGGCATTTGGAAGATCAGATTAAAAACGTGGTTTGTTTAGCCTAGGAGCATGAAGACAAGAAAGGGGATATGGCTGCATATTTGAGAAACCAGAGAATGCTTCTAGCAGTGCTGAGAAAAGCCTGGCTATTGCCATACTCATGCCCAGAGGTAAACTGAGACCTACATACAGGGTCAGGAAGGAATTTATGCCAGCTCAGATTGTTGAGGACTACTAGAGGTTTTGCATTCATCTGCAGTGTGGAACGTGTTCTACTCCCTGAGATCATCTGGGACCATTTACTTAAATTCCCTGCCACTCCATGGGCCCAAGGTGTTAGTGGAGTGCCCTGGGTTTGTCTGGCTTTCTGGGTGCATCCATACATGCGCTTGCAGCAGCTCAAAAGCAGTGCAAATTTGAACTGGGGTTTTTTGCCTCAGCGCACGTGCTCAGACATGCACTTTGTTGTGGAGCAAATTGCCATTTGGAGCAAAATAACCCTTCCTCACTCCTCCTAGATCTGCAGCCAGGGGGACCTAGAGCCCAGGGCCAGCACCTGTGCTGTCCCCAGCAGTATAAAAAGCTGCCCTGTCCTGGTCATATCAGTACAAAAAGTTGCCCTGGCAAGTAGCTCCCTGCTGCTGGCATCCTGCCTGCCCTCATGGGCGAGGACTGACCATAGAGATGCTCTGGCAGCCAGAGTGTCTTTATGGAGCACCCAGCCTCTGGTTGCCTCACATTTTGCTCTGCCCCACTTCTTTTCTGTGCGGGGTTTTTTTGACCCCTGGATATCCAGGGGTCTCATTTTGTCCCTGTGCTGCGCGCGAAGAACATTTTCTTGTTCCTGCGTGTTCCTCTTGCAGTGTCTCAAAGGGGTTTGAGATGATGCAAGAAGCACCTGAGGGCTTGTCTGGATGTGCCCTCTGTGTGTAACACTCATTTTGGCTACTGAAACTTTCTTACTGAAAGGTGGTTTATTGTGTGTGGGTTAAAGTGCAGAAGTGGATGTTCTTTATGGACACTTTGGACTTAATGTTTGTTCCATGGTTGACTCCAGTTGCGGGGGACTGGGTGGACATGTTGATGCATTTGGGTCCCTTCCAGTCCAATATTCCTAATAAAGTAAGCATAATAAATGTAAGATAGGGCCACTGCACACTTACACGACACTACTTTCTTAGTATATTTCAACCACACTTCCTAGTGGTTAGCAACATAGATTTGTAAATAGGAGTTTTAAAAAAAAAATAAGATTGTGTTCCAGCTTTAGTCTTTGAGTGGAAATTTAAAAACCTAACAAGCCTAATCTGCTTTTAAAAATAACTCCTTTAGTCTCTTGTCATTTTTCCCCCTCTCTTAGAATATGTGAACCAACCAACTCCTTAATGTCATTCGTTTCCACAAATAATTTGATGCTGGTCACATTTAAGTCTACACAAACACAGAAACTGAAGAAATTCCATGGCTTTTTTGAGGTCATTGCACAAGAAAGTAAGTCGTCTTTTTTTTAAAAAAATTTAAATGAAGTGTGTTTATCATGGAGAGTCAAGAGTCCAGAGCTGATACTTTTTTAGAATCCTAAATTAGCAGCTCCTTGATTTTTTTTTTTTTTTGATTGATTTTTTTAAAATTTTTTTTAATGTGTCTTTCCCTTCCTTCCTCTTTCTATTATATTCTCTTCTTTATTTCATTTGTTTTGTTAACACTGGGACTTTTTTCCTGTAATCCTTTCTTGTTGTCCTCTCTGTTTTGGATTAGCTTTTGTTATGTGAAGCAGGTAGGAAGTATATTAAAGAAAAATGCTTGAAATTTCATTGCCAACCCATCATCTTCAATACTCCTGATTTGTCACTAGATGGAGATGTTGCTGTATTACCTAAGTGATGGTTGGTAACTATAGCATATAGTAAGTGAACAAAATGCCTTTTTTATTTTATTGAAAGCAAATCTCTATGATCGCAAGAAAAATGCTGTAGGTTCAACATTGAATGACTTAAGGGCTGCTATCTATTTAGAAATTTCATAAAAATTCTGTGTCTGGATACGATAGTGATTTTTCTGGTTTACAGCCTGAGAACCATCCAACTAAGCTCTGCTGTGACTAGGTACTATATGAATGCACCAAAGGAGATGCATCTTGTCCCAAGGAGACTTGCAGAGCAAAGTTTAGAGGGAAGAGAGTTGCACAGTTCTTGGCTGGGGCCAATATCCGGAAATTAGTTATAGCTCCTTCTCCTACCTGCGTAGCAGTCCATTTCCACTACTGTAGCTGCTCCCTGCTCCTGGAGCCTCTGATTTCCAGCCTTAAAGATGAAAATAGTGAGAATTAAATATTCAGTCTTAAACTAAAATTTGTGATTGCATTTATAATCTTCAGTATCTTAATTTAGGTTTCTGCTTAGGCAGCAAAAAAGGATAAATGTATGTACTAGTATTGTATGCCACGTCTGTTCATCTTCCTTTCTGGGTTCAAGAGTCTCTTGATCATAGTTGTCTGGGGAGTTTGTTCTATTACATTTTATTTCATTTAAATATTTTGTCTGCCTTTATGATTTATCAGTTTTATTTTGTAAGCTGACCCAAGCCTCTTTTGGGGAAGGTGGCATATAAATCTAATATGAAATAAAATCATCTACAAATAAAATCAGATAATATAAGACTAGCAAGAAAAAGGTATAATAAAATACAGAGTCCTGGAAGTTACAGCCAGAAATATGTAGGCTAGCAAATATTTAACAGTAATTTAAAATAAATCATTGGGACAATTTATCAAGGGCTGTTGTTTTATGTATAGAGTAATGTGCAATGACAAGGGACTTCCTTTGGACTGTAGCAGCATGGATTTTTATTTAAGTGCACAGCATTCAGTGCTGCTCCTGGCAGCTCTGTTATAGGTTGTGTGCTCGGAGTTGTTGCACAATTCTCCCAAGCACGTGCAGCTTTTGGGAAGCTTTCTGCTGCCACCATCCATTTCATTGCCTCTATAACTCCTGTGCCAACCTGCAGGTTATTACAGTTGTGGTGCTATCCTGTCAACAGTAACAAGGGCCAGGTTCAATTTTGGGTACTAAATATATATATTTATAATTTTATTTATATATATATATATATATATATAATATTTAGTCTGGGTGGAAGCTCAAGCTGAGGTGTTGTGTGTGTGTGTGTGTGTGTGTGTGTGTATATATATGTGTGTGTGTATATATATGTGTGTATATATATATATATGTGTGTGTATATATATATATAAAAAAAGTTGGCGGTTTTATATCTATATATATAGATATAAAACCTCGGCTTGAGCTTCCACCCAGACTACCTGGGAAACACTAAATGAATCCCTAAGGTGTTCAATAAAACCAACAACTCTTCCTTCTCAAGCAGTGTAAACACAAAATCTAAGTTTATTACAAAGAATATGGAAAAAAAACCAAAAGTAAACACTAGCTATAATTTTAAAATACTATAAACTACAAAACAAGGTCTATATGTGACACGCTTTTGGGGAGGCTTTACCCATACCCAGGCAGTCTGGGACGTGGGGGCTCCCCAGTGGGTAGTTCTGGGGGCCTGCACCCCCATAGCTGCCCTTCAGCAATGGGCTGGTGAGGGGCGCCCATGCCGGGGAGTCCTATGAGCTGCTTCATTGGTCTACTGTGCCACAGAGAGCTGCTAGAGAGTATAGGTCCTTCTGTGTTGTAAGGGGTCTCTTGTTGCTCCCTGCGAAGCTACAGCACTGATCTCCACTTCTGTCCGGTGACTTTGAAGGGTTAACAGCAGCTGTCATCAGCATGTCGCACCCCAAAATTTCTAGTCCCAATCGCAGCTCTGCTGGGGCAGGAGACTGCAAGAAAACTCAAAGACAAGGCAGCCAAACAGCAAAAGAGCCTGAACTGCAACCAGCACCAACCAGAGTTACAAAAGCAACAACATCATGTGCCAGGCCCAGACATACAGGAAATGCACAGTGGGGCTCAACGACACCGCTAGCCTGAGACCCAACAGCTGGAAAACAATAAAGGGAGCACTCAGGCCTGACCTGCACCAGGGTCCGAACATGCAACAAAAGAGTACCGGGCCTATTTGGCTGCAGCCTGGACGTTTAGTCTCAGCTATACTGCTACGCAGAGACCCAACAGCCGAGACAAAAAAAGGGGGCAGGTCTATTTTCACTTGGCCCTGAACTACAACTAGTGCCCAACCACTCAGCTTGGCTGGGGCGTAAACTGCAAAAGGGGCAAAAGGAGTCCCAGGCCTATCTCGCTGGGCCTGGACTGGGCACCAGAAAGCCAGCCAGGCCTATGTCCACCCCAGCCATATGGTGAGTGGCACATCTTGTCGCTCCAGGCCTGTGTGCAGCCCCACACAGGTGGGCTGAAATTGCAACAGCAGCGAAACAGCAAAAAGAGGCCAGGCTTATGGCTGCAGCCTGGACATGCAGTCTTGGCTATAAAAGGTGGGCAGTGCTCCAGGATTTGATCTGGATTCACTACACTGGTTTTACAGGTTCTTGTAAAAAAATCTTAAGACAATGATGGGGACCCAGTGAGGGAGAGGGGAGGTGGTTCTTTTCGGTCCTTCCCCCCACCCCCTCCAAGCCCCCCCGCTGCCCACAACATAAAACAACCAAAAGCACACACTTTACCACACATCTTGAAGTGTGTGTGGGTGTTACACATGCAAATGTAAGTTTTGGGTTGGGATTTTCTTCAAGAGATTCTTTATTTCAAATGGAGATGGTTTGTTTCACAGAAATCAAATGACTTGCATTGCACAGAGGAATGAGGAAGTGATCAGAGTCGTTCTTCAGGTCACATGGACAGTGAATATGGCTTCTTAACGTTAGGTTTACCACACTTACGAACTGTTGTGTTGTTATTTAAAGTTATCTATTTTTACAAACGCACAGTTTGGTCGATCAGTTCTGTGGGGCTCCTTTAAATGGAGGCAATGGCTTTTGTGGGCCACTTTTGAAGTTCAGCGTACTGAACTGAGGTTGTTCCTGGCAACTGCGGAGAACTGATTAGTTTGCATGAATTGCTGACCTTTCTGTTTGTGAAAGACATTCAGCAAATTATCAGAGACAGCGTTCCTGGGATTTGAGGGTTGAAAGCCACGGGTTCTTCTATACCACTTCCATGTGTATGCATGTGTATGAAGGGAGGCAGGGGGAGGGGAGATTATACGTAATTCTGACTTCTTTTTTTAGTTCAGTGGATTGACCTAAAATGCAACATTTAAGTTGCTCTGCTATAGTGTTTAAGGAACACGATCAATTTGACCGCTTGTCCTGCAGAACTCAGCATGGCATTTAACAAACTTCTTTTTTTCCCCTTAGAATGTGGAAAAACTATACTGGCAAAAGAAAAAAGTGGGTATGAGGGGAGAATCATGAGTCCCTACTACCCAAGCTACTATCCTCCAAAATGCATTTGTATATGGAATTTCCAGGTAAAGTCCACGCTTTTTCCTCTGGCACTGACACACATGTAAAGCATCAAAAGCCTCAGAGCAAGCCCACCATAGATTTCTGTAGGCAGTGACGTTTTATGAGAGATCTGGTAGACATTTCTGACTACGCCATAATCTCCAGCAATAAATACTGGACTGACAAATTAAGCACAGCTTTACTAGGAGCATCAACACATGATATTAATGCGAAGAAATAAACTCTGATACATATTGTGCTGGTATTTATTGCTCCTAGGCACCATATCTTCATGAGAGCCTGGGACCAAAGCACATTTAGCTGGGTCTGAGCAGCCCTGGCTGACAGGGGGCCCCAAGGGTCGGCCAGTCCGGGCTGCTCTGACTCAGCTTAATGTCCTGCGGAGGAGCTGGCTGGAGTTTACCAGCCTACCAGCCTCTATATGTTTGTTGCTGCGCACTAAAAAAAGCTTTTCCAGAACAGTTCTTGTATTTACAAGTTCTAACGGGCGGAGGAGTTAGTTAATATCTTGTAGCCTTATAGGACTGCATGTGTAGACATTGGCTAGGGACAGACATTACACATAAGTGGGTTTAAATGATCAGAAACTGGTTTAAAGCTGTAACAGAACAGATGTTCAGTGCACATAAACCAGTTTGAAAATTGGCTGAAACCAGTTTGAGAGAAACCTGGTTGAATGTAGTATCAGACTTAACTGATTTGGATCAAACCGGTTTATGCAATGTATGTCCCAGACCCCCTGCTGGTTTAAGATAAACTCAGGTACAGCAGGGTCTGCCTGGATTCCCCCTGCCCTCCCGCCTTTCCCACTCACTGCTGAAGCAAGGATTCCCTGCCACCCCCCCCCCCCATTTCCCATAGCGCAGACCCCAGCCCCAGGGATGCTAGACATGTGGTACACTAGCTAATGCCAAGAGGTGTCTGTGTGTGTGTCTCCAATTTCACTGGGACAGGCAGACAGAATAGTGATTTGATTTAGATCACTGTCCCTGATTTGATTCAGTCAAAGCTGAAGCTGAAGATTTAATGCTTTAAATGATTTTTCTACATGCCTCGAGGTATCAGGCATGGTTCATGAATGTTGAAATGCTGGGGCAGATGAAGCATCTCGCAGGAGTGGAGGGGGTGTCCCCCACGTGCTCTGTGGCAAACCCAGAAGTGGACAGAAATTAAGTGGACACTTCTGGGTCCACAGATGAGTGTGCTGGGGGGCTCCCCTGCGCCAGCCCCCCCGTTCAGCGATTGGCTACAGGAGGACCCAGGTGCCCCCCCCCAGACCCAGGAGGCACCAGTTGTTGAGCTGGGGACACACGAGGGGTGGGGGCTGCATGCTTTCCAGCGGACTCAGAATTGAACCAGAAGTGCTTCTGGTCTGTTGCCAAGCACGCTGGGGGGTCCCCTGCACTTTCATGGGACACTTCATGCGCCCCATCATTCCAGTATTCACGATTTGCCTGCTACCTAGAGGTACATAGAAAAAACATTTAAAGCTCTGTCTATGTCCAAATCGCCGAATCTTTCTAAACCTCTCTGAATCGTCTCGGAGAAATTTAAAGGGTCCTCTGATTTGATTCGGAGATTCAGCCACCAAATTGGGCCAAATCTCCACTGAATCAAATCAGGGACCAAAGCTTCAAACAGCCCTACTGTTTAAGAAGTTTGAACTAATGGAGAGAGGCTATTGTTTTGCTGATGATGTGATTAAACACCATTATCAGCTCCTTGCTGGCTTGCTTACCTGTCAGTTTGCTGCAGGCAGTATAAAGAAGCAGGGAAGGAGGTTGAAAAGCTCTGTACCATCAAAAGAAGCATGCACTGAACACCCACCTTGTCTCAGAGTGCTAGTCCTGGGCTGGGGTCTGGCAACATTCCTGGCTCTTGAGAAGGGAACAGGGAAAAGCCTGGGACAGTGCAGGCAAGCTGGGGTTTACACCCCTCCCTAATCAGAGCATCCTGCCGGGGCCTGGCACCCCCCCTCCCTTCAGCTCAGCACTCTGGAAGGGAGGGCTCTAGCACCCCCCAGCTTTTAACCTGAGCCAATGCAGGCATATGCCTGAATTTCCTCAGTCCAGAAAGAATGACCATGCAGTTAAAACCAGTTCAGCATAGCCAGGTTAGACTAACTTGCAAAGATTGAATCAATTCAGACTTGGGCGTTTTGAATGCCTGTCCCTAGCCTTTGAGACTTCACTGCAGGGCTAACCAGGCAGCTTCTTAGTAAACGTCTTGTGGAGATGTGCCCACTGACAACTTCTGCCCTACTATTCCTTTCCCCCATGCTTTGGTATCAGGCAAATTCATGCTCTGTACTACTGAGGCACAGCAGATTTATTGGGAGGCTGACAACTTGCTTTCAGTCCTGGTCTCAGATCAGCTTGGTTTATACCAGTCAACAGCTCCCGTTAAAGGGAAATTTGCTTTAGGACCTGGGCTTTAGAGCATGCTTAGGGTAGAAGGAACATTTGGTGGGTTTATTTGTAAAAGACTAGTTTGCATCTGCCAAGTGTGCATGAAATACCATTTTTAAATACTTGCAATTTAATCTAATAGGGGCATTTTTGGAGTGTGAACTTTAAAACCATCCCATGAGAACTGGGGTGGGTGTTTTTTGGTTTTTTTTCCTAGCCCTTTCTGGATAAGGCTGAATAGAGCCAAACTTTTTGAGCTAAAAATTCCCATCTTTCCCTTCCATGACGCCCCCCCAACATACGTACGTATGTACGTGTACACACACACACACACGCACTCTGCGCATTGCCTAGATTATACTTTTCTGGAAAAGAGAGATGGATGGGATAAATGCTGTGGGCTTTTAATCGTGGCTCTGCCATTTAGTATGACCATTGGTTTATCAATTATCCAGTTCCTTTAAAAAAATAAATGCATAGTAATTGCATGCTTCTGTGGTACCCTTGAGTTAAAAATAAGATGTGAAATATTTAGAATTCTTTGCATGAAAGGCACAGCAAAACGCATTTGAGAGCCGACTGCTCTGTATGGCAAGTGTCCTATCTGTCACTCAGCCATGGCAACCTGTCCCGTATAAGCACGGTTAGACGCACCAGAGTCCTTTGATCTTGGCACAAAAGCTTCATTCCTCATATGGTCAGTGGTGGCGGAAGATTAAAGGATTCTTTGCTTGGTAGGAGATGGAAAGCCTGCAGCTGCACTTGGCCTCTGTCAGTGGAAGTTTTTCCTGGCAGCTGAATAGCCATCTTAGGTGTTTGCTGCTGAGCTCTGGACTGTACTGTAGCTCCTGTAACTTGTGGAAAAATTGCCGAGAAAAATCTTTAGACACTACACATTAGTCATCTTTACACAACATAAATTAACCCCTTTTTAACTGGCCTTTTCACTTGTTTGGACTAGACACCTCAGAAGAACCTAGGTATAGCACTGAAGTTTCATAACTATACCATAAGTGAGAAAAGCATCAAAGGCTGTGAGCGGGGATGGTGGAAAATTAACGAGCACATGTAAGTATTTTCACATGGGTTATTAAGATGAGATGATTGAGATGATCTGGGTAACCTTTACTAAATTATTCAGGCAAGAAGTTTAGCGAGTCTTAACAAGGATAGATATTTGCAAATAATATCTGTAACATCTTCCTTTGGCTGGTCTGACTGTAACTATACCTAGCTAAAATAAATGACATTCCTAATTAAAAGAATAGATTGGTGGAAGATGTGTGAGCTCTCTTGGCTCAGGTGGGAGGTAGGAATGGGAGAACTTTTAAGGTTCGCAGGGTATCTATTTTCATAAAGTAGTTCTGGGTTTACTGGGTTAACCAAAAAAGAGTTTGTAGAACGTGGAACTTAATCCATCATTGATTGTAAGGGCTTTGGGTCTAAGGGTGTTGTCAGATGTTATAATTAGCACGTGGTAATTCTAGGGAATGTTAGGCAATCTTAAAGTCAGTGCATGCTGTGAGCAGTTGCCTGTTAAGGGTTAATACCCTCTAAACTTCATGGCTCTGACTTGACACTAGAAGGCTGGGGAGCAAGGGTATGACTGCCAGTTCTGTCCCATGGCTGCTGGCCCCCCTGCAGCTGCCGCCTTTCCATTACTCTTGGATAGTAGAGTCCAGGAGGATATACCAGCTGCATGGGGGCAAATCGGAGCAATGAATCTTGGGATGCTGGAGGATCTCAAATTGCTCATGCTGGCCCCATGCAACAGTGTGTCATCAAACCAGTCAGTGATATTTCTCCCTTAGCTAGTCTTTTCCTGACTTAATGTGTGGATGCTCTCTTCTTAAGAGCTTTTAACATGTGGGAAAGGTAATGTTTAATAACACTGGAACTGGCTTCGTAGTAAGAGGGTGTCATGGAGAGACCACATAACTATTCTCATTTCCCACTCCAAATGCCTTAACTGGTATAATTGACTGCTCTAAGTATGGTGTATTTCTTATGCATTGTCCATTATATTATTGCTATTGCTTCTGTTTTTTCCCTGGGATGTTGTATTTCTGTGATGGAAAGGTTTTTTTAATGCTTGCTTTCTGTTGAGTTACTTTGTATGTACAATATCACTGAAGTGAAAATCAAATCCAGTACTATTTAAGTTAAATATACCTTGTAGAAGTGAATTTAAAAATGTATAACAAGCTTGGGCCTGTCTGATGGTAAAATTGCTAATTAAAAGAGCTAGGAAAGATGCCTTCCTATTGTCTCAATATACAGTAGTGTATTCATTAGTTTATGCAGTCACTGGTATTTTTAGAGGCTAGAATATTTGTGGGAGATGTCTTAATCCAGTGTAATACCTAAAAAATGAACCATCAGTATTAGTCGGGATCTCTTCATAGAAAACATGTTTTCTAGCCGCTATATTCTCAGTGGGGAAAAGTCCTTAAAACCCAAAAGTTATTTCATACGATCAACTCTTAGCTTTGGGAAATTTTCCAAAGGCCTGTTTAAATTCCAGAGTAACCACAGCTATTGAAATATTACTCTAAATGTAACCACATTTAAAAATTCATTCTTTTGGGGTTTTTTTAAGTGACTTCAAATATTTGCTGGGTGGTTTTCTCTCTGTTTGTTCTGGCAGTGTCTGAGGACCATGTACAGCCTCTGGCATCTTTGGATAAAGGACACTATAGAAATGCAGTTGGCTTTGGTGGGGATTAAGTGTTTCTTGGCATCTACAGGCACTTAGGGTTCTCAGATTCATTAAGTGGCACCTAGGCAGAAATCCAGGGAAGCTGTTTGCCAAGGTGGCAGCTTAAAGTAGATGAGCACCCAAGGCACTTCTCCATCTTTCATACAGTCTACCAGTTTAAAGACTTTCCTTTCAAAAGCTCCTGAATATTAATGGAGGGCAATAGTTAATATTTTTTCTGCCACTTTTTTTCTCTAAAACCAGTCAGATACTTCCTTGTCCATCATTTCCCTTTCTGCTTCATAGGGGCTATCTTAGAAATGGGAGGAAAGCTGGACTGCCACCTTTTATGATGATGACAAGCCAACTTTGATTGATTTAATTTTGAAAACTTCTACCAGCCCATTCCTTTGTTGTAGCCTTACCAAATGCTCTTTTAAATCTTCCAGAAGACTATGGTTTCTGGATTTAGTCTCATTATCATAAGTTGTTACAGTAAAAATTCCTTTTATAGTTCAACTTTATTTAAGAAAAAATGCTCCCACTTTAACTTGGAGATTGATAAGAAGCCTTAGTTAAAACAACTTTTTTTTTTTTTTAAATATTTTGCTTTTTTTGGTTCAAACCCTTTTTTTTTTTTTTTTTTTTTTTTTTTTGTAACCTTTTTTGAAACCCCTCTTGCAAACTAAAACAACAATTGCAGCAAAACCTTTTCAACCAACTGTAGGGAGTAGAGCAAACCATCTCCCTGAAATAATCAGAAAAAATCATGATAGATAGCTTTCATCATTTTGCAAGTAGCTTTGATTGATTGGCTTGAAAGATCCAGTCCAGGTTTACTTTGCAGGGGGACACTACTGTACATGTTCTACCGTCTTCTGTCTCTCCTCAGCTCTGAACAGTTAATCTATTCCTGGTGGCATTTTATCAAGGAGTGGGTACCTCAAATTCAATGTGCTCTGTGCTGGATCTTCACAGAGGCAGGTCCAGGGGTAGTTTTAATGATATGGTGGCACCCCCCCCCCCGAGGTTCACTGCATGCACAGTGAGCACAGAGCTCACTGGCATAGCAGTGCAGCTCCTGCTGGGAGCTTCCTGAGCACTGTGAGATCACTGTTGATCGATGTGAGATCTGCCTGGAGTCCCTGCTTTCAAGTTGGTCCAGAGCTTACTGCCCTTTGCTCTTTCCCCCCCTGCAAATTCAGTGGCAGGGGAAAGGAAGGGAGGAGCAGCCAGCCACCAACAGACCCCGCTTTCACTCCGCTCTGGAGGCTCCATGCTGCTGCTGCTGCTTGTCCTGGTTCCTCCTTTTCCTGCTGATGAATTTGGGGAAGGGAAGAGTGAACCAGTGACAAAGCAGGGGCTCTGAGTATACCCTGCACTGGGGATCTCAGAGCTCACCTGCAGAGCTCCAGCAGGACTTGCTGGAAACACACTGGCATCCAGGGTCACAGTGAGGAGCTGTGGGTGCACCCCCTTCAGCTGTGTGGCACATGGACAATAAGCTCTCTTCACTGCACGTGCATCTCCCCCCAAAGTGGGTGTGGCTGCATCCCTATAGCTGCAGTCCTGGATCTACCCATGCTCCTTCATGATGCTTCTGGACAGAGCAACTAATACAGAAAGGAAGCACCTTGTATTCTTTGTTGCAAAGCATGTACTTCTATAATTGAACACCTTGTGGTACTGCTTGGGTCAGGCATTTGAACCCAAGTGCTACTATGTGCTCATCTCTGCTTAAATAGGCTATGTTAATACTTACTAATTGACTTTGTACATCAAATATTAAATCTCTTCCTGCAGACAGATGTTTTATGATATAGAAGATTTATGATGCTTTTGCTCCCTCCCCCTCTGTCTCCCCTTGCTCTTGATGTCGAACATTTGAACTTCTTGGAATGATAGGTATAAATTTGTATGCATTCCACTGCTCCTGCTTTTGCACTTCTCTTTCAATTAAGATTGCCCTTGTAGCATCAGCTAAAATGTGGCAGGTGGCTGGATGGTAGGATCATAAGAAAGTAGGGCTGAAAGGGACCTTGGGAGGTCATCTAGTTTGTCCCCTTGCTCAAGGCAGGATCATCCCTGACTAAACCATGCTAGCCACCAACAGACCCTGCTTTCACTCAGCTCTGGAGGGTCCAGGCTGCTGCTGCTTGTCCTGGTTCCTCCTTTCCCTGCTGATGAATCTGGGGAAGGGAAGGGTGAACCAGTGACAAAGCAGGGTTCTAGGGGCTCCGCGTACACCCTGCAAGGAGAGCTGTCCAACTTGGTCTTGAAAATATCCAGGAATGGAGATTACACAACTTCTCTAGGCGTGCATTGTGTGAGCTTTTCAATTATTTTTATATTAAAATACTACATAAAGTGCTTAAGAGTGAAAGCTGCTTTTTTTTAAAAAAAACCCCATATTTTTATTGTTCAATTTTAGGTACTGTGGTTATTACGTTGATCACCAAACAGTCTTCCGTGTTGCAAGCTCTGTAGTTAATGTTGAGCTTCAGTGTAGTTCCAGGCTTTCCGAGCAGCCACTTCTGGTGGAATATGGAAGTTACAACATCAGCCAACGTAAGACGAGTTTTTAATTTTTTTCTTCTGATAAATGCTCTGAGAACCGCTCTTACTGAGAAAAATGTCCACCAGCTTTCACAGGTCTTAAATCACTGCAAATTTGACTGTATACATGAAATGCTGGAAGGTTTTGTCCCGCGGAAATCGTTTTCTTCGCTAATCTAAAGAAAGAAAGAGATGTTAAAGCTAAGTAAATAGTGGACTAACAGCGTGAAAGCTGCCAATGGGAGGGGGCGCATGCACCTGTCCGCCAGTTGTCCAGCATTCTGTTGCTGTTATGTTTTTCAAAGGCTTTATCGTTGACGTCTCCCCTGTATTGTTCTACTGTTGCTGAACAAGAGACTTCCCCCAAGTGAACAGTATATTGATTAATAAGATCATCCCATGCCAGTTTTTTCCATCAATGTGCATGTTTGGCCACAAAGAAATCAGGGCCCAATGCCACCCTCATCTGATAGCCAAGCCCATCTGCTGGGTGTGAAACAGCGAAGACATTTTACTGAAGAGGATACTGCATAAAAGGGAGGACGTGTGTGTGTGTGTGTGCGTGCACGCGCGTGCGTGCGAGAAGGAGAGAGTGGAGGCAGGGAAAGATTTAAGACTATATTGTGGCAAAATGATTTTTAAAATTCTATTTAAATATAGAAAACATTTAACCAATTTCTATGTTAATGTGATGAAGGAATAATAATTTACATGTATAACTCTTGTGTTCCTGGATTACATCACTGCATAAGGTCTTGTGCTGTGTAAGCATGGTCATTTTCTCAACATTTTACTTCTTTGAATCTGTAGTTAAAAGACATTTACAAATGTACCTTAACTTGTTTAGCTACGCATGTGTCCTGCACAAACTTTCCTCAGTGATAGCTACTGTGGAATTGCTGATAGCTTTCAGAGACTGTCAGAAGCATGTTTAACTATGAAAGAGCTGGTGTGTAAGTTATGTGAATTGTCTTAACCTTTGTTATGTGGTGTAGTTGGACTGGCTTGGACCCAACATGCTAAGATATGTGAGCTATATGCTGCAGTGATGGAAGTTTTGGGACCGTGTACACATGAAATATGTATTAAGGAAAAATGGGCAATCAGAAAGGGAATCTGGATATTTAAAATCACTAGAATGTTGTAGCTTCAGCATGTGAAGCATAGAAAAATGAACTATGGTATGCAGCCATTGGTAACACAGGTAAACCGATACAATCGTTAACTAGCTTCAAATCGGTTAGCTAAGATGGGACTATGAGCTTTTAAAAAGCAAAGCATTTGTAAATTGTCCTTTTGCTTTCAGCATGTCCAGCTGGCTACTTTGAATGCTCCAGTGGTTTATGCATTCAGCAGGTGCAGCGCTGTGATGGGATAAATGACTGCTTTGATGAAAGTGATGAGCTCTTCTGTGGTCAGTATTCACTTTCTAAATAGCTGAAAAGAGAAACCAAGTGAATGCATTTGTGTCTTCTTATGTTACAACTTAAACAAATGGAGGGAAGTGCTGAAAAACTGAAAATTTCCAATGTGCTTTTACAGGCTAAGATGCATTCAAATTTGCACTGAATTTGTGGGATACTTATCCATATTTAACTTTTGGAGATTTCTCCAGTGCAGCAGAAAAAGCCTGTTGAAGCTGATGAAAGAGAGAAATGGCTCTCACGCTCTCTCTCATGCTGAACCGAGCCTTCTCTGCACTGTTTACCTTCTTATTTTAGCAATACGAGTTCTTGTTGAATGCCTGGTTCTGGGTTTTGCTGGCTGCATGGTGAGCTAGCACAACAGCCCTTAGCTTTCAGGATAGGATACCTCTAAAAGTCACCTGGTGGAGAGAATGCTTGAACATATAATTAAAAATAACTAGTAAGCAAAGGCTGAAATTTCTGTTCCGGTCAAAGTGGGTATCAAATTTCATTATACCCAGTACATAAGGAGATATATGTTAGTGATTCAACAGGATCAGGATTTTAAACATTTGGTTCCAGTTACTGACTTTTCAACTTGCTGTGCATGTGACCTTGGGTACCTTATTTAACTCTCCATCCAACTCAGCTCTGAAACTTTTACACAGCAGCAGTCACAACAACAGTGGCATGAACACGACAGCCCTCCAAACCTAACCACAGCATTTTCATTCCTTATCTGACATCTTCTTTCTCTAGCTGTACCCCGGCACAACTGTAATGCCAGCTTCTTGATGCAGCATCATTCACTTGCTTGCAATGGAATAGCTGACTGTGAAAATGACAGTGATGAGCAGAACTGCACTGAAAGTAAGCATTTTAGCAACCATATTCACTTTTTATCATGTATCCAGCCATTACTGGACTTCTAGTAACAGATTAGTTCCTTTCAAAAAGGGTATTTTGAAACTTTGCCGAAAATCTTAGACATTTTTTTTGTATGGGTGGAAAATGATGCTTAGTTTCTTTAAGATCCCCTTAAATAATCTGAACATCGATGGCTAAGTACAGATATTTAAAAAGCCCATGGTGGAAGTGCTGTAACTTACTGCATTTTACTCAAAGCACTCCAAGTTAAAGCAGGAGGCAGCTGAACAGATGTTTTCTGTTTTGGGGGGAGAGGGCTTGCAGCCTGCCTATACAGGCTACTGGGAGCTCTCCCACATGCTACCCGCAAGGCTGCCAGAATGACTCCTCTACTGACCCCCCTCCACCAGCTGACCTCTGTCAGCAGCAGCTAGTGGGGCAAGGCAGGTGGGGAACAGAGTCCCCCCCACAAATGGCTGGAGTCTCATATGGGGGCAGGTCCATGTGGCAGGGCTCCCTTTCTCCCTCAGCATCTTGAAAGCTGCAGCCAGCAACTACCACACAGTGTAACCCAGCTGGGGCTTCTGCAGGGCTTCCCCAGGGTCTGTGTTCCTGCAGCAGCTCTGCAAGGCACCAATGCAGCATGGCCTGGTGGAGGTGGGGGGGCTATTGTACTGCCTGGCCAGGGCTGCTGCAGGGATGCAGCCCCCTGCCTCCAGCCAAGCAGTGGCATGCTGCATCCTGGCCAGGGCAGCTGCTGGGAGAGAGTAGGGACTCCTTCCCCTGCAGGCTGTCCCCATCCCCCAGCTGTGGTGAGTTAGTGCAGCTGTAGGAACAAACCCCGCTTCCCTCATACCTTTACCTCTCCCCCCACCAGACTTCATGCAGTTCTGGGATCAGTGATAGCTGGGAGGGCAAGGCAAGTGTGACGGCGCCGGGCCGTCCCTAGGGACCCGAGAGGGACCCCGGGGGGTGAAGGAAGGTGCAGGAGACTCACCGGGGACAGGAGAACCGGGCGCCGAGGGACTGCACCAGCTGCG
>JAGPOW010003316.1:2499843-2526917 GCA_030014935.1 Caiman crocodilus | reverse complement strand
TGATATTGCGAAACATCAAAGTCGTGGCGGGCGAGACAAAGGGGAAAAGGGACGACCTGCAGGGACTACACACGACCCAGGGGCCCATCGCGGTCACACAAGCCTAGGCTTGGGGAGCCCTGCCTGATGCTAGAGTGCAGACCTATGCAACACCACCTGAGATGGTCGTGATCACGCTCTAAACTGACCTTGTCACAGGTGTTCAACAAAGTACTCTAACAGAAAGCACTATAGGTTAGTATACATCCATACACCTGCCCAGAGTTAACTTAAAGCAGGATCCACCTTTTTTTAAAGTACTTTGGGCATTTTTACACGTGCTCTAGGAGTAGGACGGAGCACTTTAATTAGAAAGCCTCCAAGAACCACTCTAATTAAAGCACCCAGAGTCTCATGTATCAGCATCTCTGTGCTTAAAAATGGAGACAGGGGCACTTTAACTAAAGATCACGTGACAAACTTTAGTTAAAGCACCCCTGCCACCATTTTTAAGTGTGGGGGGCACGGAGGGGGCACTGACACGAGACACTGGAGTGCAGTAATTATTTTGCTCCAGCAGACTCAGTTAATCTATAGCACATCCGAGCAGCCCTGCTCCTTGTGTATAAGTGTCCTTTGTGCCATGATCATCTATTCTGTTACAGCTGTAAAGTACCTTCCGTGTGCTAAAGCACACTAAGTGGAACACTTGTACGTAGCCAAAATGTCTCCTTTTAATAAGTCCACAGGCACGAGCTGTAGTCTCATGCAGCACAATTGACTCTTGTGAGCTAGGAGTTGAAAAATTCAGATGTTTTCTATGCACAATGCAAACTTGAACAAGTTCTGTGTTCCCATTACAAAAACAGCTGTAACCATTTGAACTTGTCTTCCAGGTTTCTGTTAGGATTTAGGACTAAATGGTAATGTCTGACCACTACTATGTAAGTGGTGAATTTTATTATTAGGCATTAGACATGAATACTTTTGAGACAAAAAGATTTAGTTTCACAGAGGAGTTAAAAATAGGTAAGAAGCCGAAAAAAAAAAAAATTGGGGGAATGCTACAAAACAGAATTTTTTCAGGCAAGTGACTTATTTTTTTTAGCTCTGAACTTAATTCTATTGATCTGATAAATTTTTACGGTTCATGCCCTATGTGGTAGAATAAAATGTTCGTCTGAATTGCAGTCAGCTATAGCCAGAGTGGCTAAACTGCATGCTGCTCGTCAGCATGGTACTTGCGGCTCTTCGGAAATTGCCTGAAGCCCTGCCCACATCTCCCCAAGGCGGCTCCAAGGGACTGCATGGCCCTGCACCTCCCACTGCTCTGGCTTTCCCCATGGGGAGCATGCCCCAAGCCCACCCTCCTTCTCTTCCTCTGGGACTGCTAGCTCATGCGCTGGGCTGCTGGGGCAGGGGCTGCAGCCATGCCGCTTACTCCGGGGTGTGCTCCCCACGGGGAAAGCTGGAGCAACTTGGCACTGTGGTAGCAGGAGCCTGATCCTGTGTCCAGTGGCTGCCAGAGGGAGGTGGGGAGGAAAGGGGGTGGGGAAACAGCCACTGTGAGGACAAGCCATGGTGGCCAAAGTACAGCCAGGAGGATGCAGGGGGGCCTGGCACCTCCACTCTGGGTTGCTATTCATCCCCCCTCCCCACCTTGCCCCCCCGCTCTCCATTCTTGAACTTCGTGGAGGATTGCATGTGGCTCCCAGGCTGAGTAACTCTGGCCATCCCCAAACTGTAGTCAAGATGAGCTGGACATGGGAAATGGAAGGGCAGCTAATTTGAAATTATTTTAGGTGCTTCTCTTCGTATAAGTTGTACTTCTTATAATAAATACATTGGTTTCTTATGTAATTGCTGCTTTATGTGGCCTTAAAGGTTTGGTCCAAGTTTTGTTGGTTGATTAGGACAGAGAGGTGAAGGGACAGCTGGTTTGGCCAAAGCTGTAGTAAAGTTGCAGTTATAGTTGCTCAGTAGAGGGAACCATTTGAAATACTGTGATGTCAAAAGCAATGTTACCCAGTAGAAGCTTTTGTGTCCTTAGAAAAAAGAGCTCGGAGGGCAAGGATCTACGTTTTTGGGTGCAGATATCCCATTAGTCATAGAGCCTTTTTTGTTTTTACAGGTATTCCTTGTACCAAGTATACGTTTAAGTGCAGCAATAACATTTGCATTAGAAAGCAAAATGCAAAATGTGATGGGACAGTGGACTGTATTGATCAAAGTGATGAAAAAAACTGCAGTAAGTATCTCTCTCTAATCTTAAACTTCATGCACCAGGTTTTGCATTTAAGTTGCACTGCTTTCCTTTCCCATTTAGGGTGCATCCCCACATGCAGAGACATGTGTTTCTAGGGGCACCAAAACAACTGCACCTCAGTAGCCTTCTCTAAGGTCCTGGGAGCCTCCCAGGGCAGCAATGGCACTGATCTGGCCACATGGATCCTGGCCAATAGGATCCTTGACTTCATTTCTGGCAGTGCACGCTGTTGCATATGCCACACCATGTTTTGTGGCAGTTTTTAATACTGGGACATCCCAGTATCAAATTTTGATGCTGTGCTGCAAATTTGCAGTGTGGCGCACAATTGCATGTGTGCAGTTTTGTGGTGCCACAAACAGGTTTGAGGTGCCATGAACTACAAATGTGAACTCATCAGGATGTGCCTTTCATGTGTATATACTTTCTTTTCATTAATGTCTTGATGGGACTGAGAAGTGTTGTGATACCAGCGAACTAATGCATAAAGATCAATACATACTTGGTATGATGCTTTTATCAAAAGTTTTTCTTTGGGGGAGCTGTAACTCGATGATGAGTAAAAAATGATGAGATTTTGCTCTGTTATATCCTCTTAACTAAGAATGGATACTGATTTACACCAGTGTAAATCACTTTTACACCAGCAAAAAAGAAGAGCAACCCCATGGAACTAAGGAAAAAGTATCAGCCAAAAATATGCCGACTTAGATGTCACGTGTCCATGGCTACCAAGGGAAATTTGTTTGCTCAGTCCAAATAGTGTATTACTTCCTCCTCCTATCCAATACTGCATTTGAGCTTACTGTGGCTACTACTCCAGGATAACTGTTTATCTGTCCACTCCTTATCCTAGGTAATTTACATATTTACAAATCCTGCGTAATGTACATATTTGTACAAAAACTGTGTAGATTGCATTGTTTCACATCCTTAAGTTCTAGTCTCAGTTATTTCTGAAATGAGCTTGAGGAAGCTCTTGTTGACGGATCTCTTTCCCTTACCTGCTAAATTTCTGGATGATATTTTCCTGTAATAAAAGTGTAGCAAGGAGTGAAAATCATGGTGCCAGCGATTCATGAGTTAACAACAGTGAAGTTTCAGGCTCTGGTTTTACTTCAAATCATTGGGCGCAAATGATTAAGTATCCAAATCATTCAGCTTTAACTGTCAATAATTCATTTTCTGAATATATTGGAGCAAGAATTAAAGTTCAGTGATGCTGAACTTTGTTTTTTTTCTCTCCAAAGGGATCATTTTAGTTCAGGGATTGAAGCACTTGAATGGATATGAGGGTTTTATATGTTTCTCTCTGTTTTATATATTTAGTGAATCTTTCCAACATTGAAATAAGGTTGCTTCCTAAACGTCAAATTAGGACACAGAAGATAAGGGCTTAGAATTTTGAGTGAATTAATTAATTTTTAAGTGAATTTTAAGCACATGAGCTACTCCTGACTGACTCCAGCATGGACACTTGTTCCAGACCAAGTGTGGCCGCATGGAGTTTGATCGAGCGCAACTGTGCGTGAGTGACGTACCCATAGTCTGTGCCAGAACTGTGAAAAGAACCTGGATTTCCCACAGTTTCATGCCAAAGTACCAACCTCATTTTTGGTTCCCAAGTAGTGATAAAACAAATCTAAGACTTCTGCTTCTTTTGAAAGCTTTTCAGTAAAAAGCATTCATAAAGTTTTTAAAGGGTGGGGCATTGTTTTTTCTTTCTCTGCTTATAAAGAGCAGCCTAACCCATGATCAGTGTGACAGCACTAGAAATAAAACAAGCCTAAACGTTCTCTTTCAGGCTGTGGCGGCAGCAGCAGAAGCAGTCATGCCCATGCCCATCGAGTCATAGGAGGCTCTGACACAGAAGAAGGTGAATGGCCTTGGCAAGTCGGTCTCCATTTTGTGGGAGTTCCTCATTGTGGGGCTTCAGTGATAGCAAGGGAATGGCTTGTGTCTGCAGCTCATTGTTTTCAGGGGACCAGGTAAATAATGACTTCTACTTAATGCACTCAAACTGGTCTTAACACATCTGCATGTGGTGGTAGATGTAGCGCCCGATGGTTTAATTGCATACTCTGATATCATTTCACTTCATTTAACTCTGAAAATTAAATGAGCTGTTTCAGCCAATGTAATATTAGGGAAAGTATTCCTTTTTTATATCTTAGTTCACATATGTGGAAAAACCTTACTTTCTCCCCTGGGTTCAAGCTTTTGAAAACATCTTTAAGCACAGACCCCTGGGAAGCTTAACTTTGAAATAGAAGCAAGCATCTATTGGGTAGTATTGGTGACTTCTGCCAACAGCAGTAGGCAAGATAATATGAAAAATTAAAAAAAAGTTTTATGGGTCAAAGAAGATAGCTGTCATGCAGCCTCTTCTTTGGTTCCCTCCTGCTTGAAGTCCATTGTCTTTTTTTAACGTGTTGGTCTTACCATTATGCTATGGACATGTTCCCTAAAAAGTTATCCTTAATGTCAATGGCTTATTGCTCTCTTCTCAATTAGGTTATCTGATCCTAGAGCTTGGACTGCACACTTGGGGATGCGCACTCAAGGGAAGGCCAAGTTTGTGTCTTCAGTCAGACGAATCATTGTCCATGAATACTACAACAGCAGAAACTATGACTATGATATTGCGCTGCTACAGTTAAGCATTCCTTGGCCTGACACAATGAGACATGTCATTCAGCCCATCTGCATACCTCCTCTTTCACATAAAGCACATGGGGGTGAGAAGTGCTGGGTAACAGGTTGGGGCCAAAGGCAAGAGGCAGGTGAGCCTTATTTAGCTCTGTGTATAAGCAGCAGCATCTCTGTTCTCTTGAGTAAAGTTGCAGTGGCTCTGCATTTGACTTGTATCTAGCATTAGCTGCCACTGCACTGTTTGTTGCAGTAAAAAAAGTCCAGGCTCAAATTTTCCTTTGCTTGCTCTATTCTTCATACTTGGTTAATGCAGTGATAGTATAATCTGTTAACTACTTGTTTGTGAGATCTGTTGTAATAGTCTCTGTACTGAATTCAGAAATGGAGAAGATAGCTTTCTTCTAGCTTGTTAGCAGTTTATGTAAACACTTAGGGATTAATTGGCAATGATGAGAGACATTTTGTTATTTAATATGATAGTGAAATCTACACATTTATTGATTCAAACAGGGCTGTTCCATATGGAACAATACTTTCTAGAAGGAGATTTTATTTTGTTGTACAGTCTAGAGAGAATGAAGAAGCACTATTTTCAGCTAACTGAGAAATGAGGTAGTTCATAGGATAGTGGACATTTAACTGGGATGCATCCAGTCCGACCTTCAATTTAATATGCTGGGATGTGTGTTTTGGATCCCTGGCTGTTACTGTTAGTGTCTCAGCATCCTGAAATAACTTTTCCAAGAAAATCAAGTATGATATCTTGTTTGGAGAACTCAGCAGGCCAGAGTTCTTGTGGGAACTAGGCAGAATGGGAAATGATGACAGCTGTGGGCTGGCTAGAATGGCCTGGTGGGCCACATCTGGACTGCAGGTGGCATTTTGCCAACCCCTAATCTAACTGATCTAACATAATGTTTCTTTTTCATACTAACTATTGTATATTGGGTTAGGTTCTCCTAGAATGAGTACTTATAAAACTAATCTGGGGTGGGTGACTGACATGCTGAAATCCCCCTAATCTGCTTTATCCTCTTTGAGTCGGAGTACAGTCCAGGTATTAATTCTTTTCTGGCATGTCTAGTGCACAGTTTATGAGAGACTGAATCTGGCGTCTACTTCCATCTCCTAAGCCTTGTATTGTCTCCTCAGACTCTATTGTCACTGGATTATACCTATCACCAAATTCCAGTGAAGATGTGAACCTATTGGTTTGCATTTAAGTCTTAAACAGCTACGTGATAGGTGCAGGGACTCGTTCACTCCATGGTTTTTCATAGCATAAAAAGCGCAAAGTTCCAGACTAAAAACAGTAAATCTTATTCAAGTTTCCTCACCCGTTGGGATTTCTTGGAGCATGAGTTAAATTTCCTAGGGAATCTAGGATCCTTTTGTGACGCTCATGGCCTGTTTCTGAATCATGGAGTCTTCTCGGTTTGGTCAGTCCTCTCTGTCCTAGATTCGTCTTGCAGCTTCAGAGAGAGCCTCAAGAGTACACTTCTTCCTTTCTCCTGTATATCTTTTTGTTTCTTTGCTTTTAATGAGGGCAAGGTTGACAGTCAACTTGTTAATGGATCTTCTAAATTAGTATAATTCCAAAATGAAGAGGAACAAGCCCGTACACTACTAACACAAGGTAGGGAGAGTGGAAAAGATTTTTTTTTTTAATTTATTTATTTTTAAAGTCTGATAAATTTGTGGTGTTAGGCTCTTTTCTGTTTAAGTGGAGCAGTTACTACTGTTAGATATGGTAGAAAAATATGAATAAATTTTCTCCTAGCCAAAGCAGATATTTTGCAAAACATTTTAGAGATAACAGAGTCTCCCTCCCCAGTTACTCAGAAACAGAAACCTGAACCTTGGGCTCTAACCAGGCCTGGGCTCTAACCACCAAGCTGCCGGTGAGTCTCTTGCAAAACAACATAACTTGAAAGGATACATTTTCTTTCTAATAAGAAGTGGAAATGTTTGGAATATCAGAACATTTCAAGAAGTGCCATTATTTTCTAAACAGCCCTGTTCGTTTTGTCAAGATGCAGGGCGGTGTAGCCGGAGAACAACAAATAGCAGTGATAAGCTGGTTTGAAACAGAGCTGTCTTTCATAAATGAAAGCTGGCCCTTATCTGTACAGTGTTGGGTAGAGGTAAAAGATACAAAGGAAGGAACTGACATTGTGGTAAACATCTCAGAAAAAACAGTTTATTTGTGGCCCACAGTCTTATAGTTAAGATTGTCTTCACCAGGCACAAAGTACTCAACTGTTTGTGGATAACGTTTTGTAGATTTTTGCATAATTTAAAAATACATGAATAATTTTGAGGGTTTAATAAATCGGATTTTTTTAATTTGTTTTCCAGATGATGTTGGCTCAGCAATTTTGCAGAAAGCAGAAATAGAAATTTTTGACCAAACACTGTGTCATTCGATATATGGGCTTATCACTGCCAGGATGCTATGTGCGGGGGTTATGTCTGGGAAAAGAGATGGCTGCAAAGTATGTATCATCTAAATTCAGCTCAAACCCAGTTATTCTCTTATTGTTGCATTATGAGTAGGAAAGTGATCACTGATATATTGACAATAGTTAACTCTCTCAGCACACATGTAGCTCTACCCTTAAAATTAGCAGTGAACAGCAGATCTCTGTATCAGCACGTCTGTCGGTATGGGCCACTGGACTCTGTCCAGGTATCTCTGACAGTGAGCAGTGTGTGGCTTAATAGATGAAGACCAACTAAAAATGGGAGACTCTAGCCTCACTAATGAGGAACTATGTGGAAATAACTTGACTGAACATTGAAAGCAAATAATCTTAGAATCATAGAAAAGTATGGTTGTTTGGAGGAGACTTCAGGAGGTCATCTAGTCCAACCCCATGCTCAAAGCAGGACCAGCCCCAACTAGATCATCCCAGCCAGGTTTTGTCTACCTGGGTCTTAAAAACCTCTCTACCACCTCTCTAGGTAACCTGTTCCAGTGCTTCACCAGCCTCCTAGCGAGAGGGTTTTTCCCAGTGAGTAATAGCCAACCTAAACCTCCCTTGCTGCAAATTGAGACCATTGCTCCTTGTTCTGTCATCTGTCACCACTGAGAACAGTCCAGCTCCATCCTCTTTGGAACCACCCTTCACATAGTTAAAGACTGTTATCAAATCCCCCCTTAGTCTTCTCTTCTGCAGACTAAATAAACCCAGTTTCCTCAGCCTCTCCTCATAAGTCACGTGTCCCAGCCCCTGAACCTTTATCATGCAACTGCTCACAACGCATTCTAACTTTAACACCACTTAAAATTCCTGGGATTTCTTATGGTCCAAGCGTGACAAGTAACTTCACCATCTGAGTTTTTAAGTCCTTTGCAGTATTGGCTGATATACAAATGTGGATTAAGCTTTGGACCTATTTTTTATCCTTCCATTAGTGTCAGACAAGGCAAGTAAAAAGCATTTAAAGCTTTGTTTACTTGAAGAATATTCTCTAATCATGCAGCCTTGTGGTTGGCTTGCTGGCCAAAACTCAGGGAAAGGAAATTTAATATGCATCAGCCATACTTCTCTGGCATGGAAGACTGGTATGTGTTCCTCTGAAGTCAGTGGTAGTGGTTGGTATCTGGTAATAACTGGAGTTTATCAAGTCATTGAATTTCCATTCTGTAGGAAAAGCCAACACTTCAAAATTTCCTGAATAGTGACAAAAAATCGCATCTTTGAATTTTACAACAATATACAAATTCTCAAATATTGCTTCAGTAACACCAAAGCGTCCTATTTTGGTTGTTGTTAATGATAATACTGGAGTTGGATCGTTGACTAATCTGTGAGCTAAATTGTGACAAAGTCCAAATAAAATCCTTCTACAATTCAGTCAAATAGCCTAGTCAAAAAATCAGATATAATCAACACAACTGTGCCAACATTTAGAGTTAATCAAATCAGATACTTCCATTGGAATTATTATAACTAACTCTAGTAATTATCCTACTGTACCTTTATTTTGGGGCACCTGTTACCAAATTAAGGGCATACTTGATTCTTGCTCCTGGACATAAATTTGCGCCAGGAAGATGGAGGAATGATACGATAGATCATCAAATTCCCTCCATGTATACATATAGTATTACTTGTAGGATAACCTAGTGATGGAAAAAAAAGAAAAGCCGTTACTAGATTCTCATTGTCAGGGTTCACACATTTCACAGGAGATGTTTTAATGCTGAATTCGAAATGCTTTATTCTTTCTTTATAAATATTTTAAAGCTAAAAGCTGCTACACTGTGCTTTTTAATAATATAATGGAAGATGATGGCTTAATTAGTCGTTCCAATTGGTTTGTACTTGCATTTAACTTAAATGGGGGTAGATTGGGTCCCTTACCATCCTTTTCATGTATCTTAGTTTTAAATTTTAATGATGTGTGTTTGTGTATTTTTAAGATGTTACCAATTTGTGTGGAATACCAATATAGGGGTCTAGGTTTTTCCTTTAGAGGTATGCATGGAACTACTGCTAATGCATTAAACTACGGAAGAAATCAGGAGAAGGTGTGCGTACATCAGAATTACATCTGGTGTGCAGAGACAGAATTTCATCTCTGTCTGAAACTGGGGAAGATCACTTGAAATCCTCAATGACGTTATTACTTTTCAGTAGTCAGCTTAAGTTCAGTTTGAGGGAATTAAGCCTAATTTAGACACAAATCATGAAGAAATAGATGATGGAAAAGCTAAATACACAAGCATGTAAATCAATGGTGCCCAACTCATGTAGCCCTGCAGACTGGATCAGTGGCAGACCAGACCTGGAGTGCAGAGTTGTATCGTCTGGCCTGTGGGCCTGGAATTTGGTGGTGGCAGCAGTCATTGCTGTGTTTCCTGAAGCCCTGGCAGCTGCTACTCTTCCTGGCACCAGATTTTTTCTTCCATAGATAGTCTTGCAGGCAAGATGATATGGCTCCATGCTCTGGATTTGGCCTGTAGGGCTCCCACCAGGGTCTGGAAATTTGGTGGCAAGCTGAGAGCTGGCAACATTAATTGCCAAGGTTCCAAGAACTGCGATATTTAATGCTTCTACCACTTGCTACACCGGCAAAATTTTAGATCCATAAGGTTCCCCACAGCCTGGATGACAAGATTTCGTGACCTGGATCTGGCCCATAGGCCATATCTTGGTCCTCCATGGTATACATTGATGTACATGGAGAAGTTTGGTTTGTATTGCCATCAGTTGACTTTGTTTCTTTGAAAAACAAGTTCTTGTGTAATTATTTAGACAAAATTCCATTCAGCTCAGTGGAAGTTTAAGTAAATACACTGGGATTTTGTCTCAGTTGCTGTTTTTATTACAGATCCATGTAGAACTAAAATATTTATTTTTCAGGGTGATTCTGGTGGACCTCTGTCATGTCGAAACAATTATGATGGGAAATGGTTTTTGACTGGTATTGTTAGCTGGGGCTATGGCTGTGGAAGACCAAATTTTCCTGGAGTCTACACAAGGGTGTCAAATTTTGCTCCGTGGATTCACAGATACGTGCCTTCAGTTTTGTAATTCAGAAATGGTCAACTTGGAACAAAATTAATGGTGAAACCTCCATTAAATGTTATATTTAATTTAAAAAAAATGTGTCTAGTTTCTTAACCACCTTGCCAATTATTGCACGCATGCCTGAGGTTTCAGAATGGATTTTGCTTACAAATTCTACTAGTTCTAGGAGAAAATAAGGGAAATACATTCAGGAAAAGTGTAAGATTGAATGAGGTAAGTCCCCCACTTCCGTTTAGAAAAGTGACTTTTACTTCCATTTCTCAAGGTCCTCAAAATGGAGATAGTACTGCACAGTTTGCCTGTGTGATAGTTCGCAGTTGAAAATGTTGAAGTCTTTTAGCAGGGCGTTTAAATACCGCTTTGTGAAAGACACTTATGTTCTTGTTTCTTATTCAGGCAAAAGTGTTTAAAAATGTATGTGTGGATTTTAGTTTTAATAGGTACAAACTGCAGCAGAATTGGGCACTGAACAAAATTAAGGTGTCAAGCTTTTTCTAATTTCTCTCTAATTTACTTATGGTTAGTAATATAAAAAAGATATTTAGAAAAGCATTCTTGACCAGTGCTTTTCTACCTGTTCCTTTTGTCTTGAGTAAAGAAATTCCAGTCAATCAACAGGTTATTTATAAGGTGTCCATAGGCTGAAAGAGGAGGACTACTTGAAAGAAAATTGGTTTCCTGCCATTTGTTTTGCAATCCTTAATCACAAAGGGGACGAACTGCTCTCAGACAGAATCTTTCTGGCTTTTGTATTTCTCAGACTTTTCAAAAATTAATTATTGAAACTGGGCCTTAAAAGTACTATTAGTTTTCTTGCATCACAGGTACAATTTCACTTTGTTGGTTTGTCCACATAAAGCTATTGCTTTAAATAAAGAAATACATTGGGAAGCTGAGAAAAATATTGCCCAACACTTTTCCTGTGACAGAGGCAGTAATTTCTTCGTGGAAGTTAAGCACTTTTGCTCCTTTTGATATTATTCCTGTGGTTTCCTTCTGGTGTTCAGTAGAATGCTCAGTTCAACCTGAGGTTTACATTTGTGTAACGCACACGCATGCACGTGCACACACACACACACACACTTTTACATAACCAGCTGTAAGTTTATCTTGCTCGTGTCTTTCCAAAGAAGACTGGTAACTGATCTTGGATATTTCTGTGGAATCTACATCCTACTAAGCCAGTTAGGAAAACAAAGAGTTACAGTGATGGTGCCTTTTTTCCCTTCCCACCTACCTTGACTGCAGATCGGCTGTTTTTCTCTCTCTAAGCAGTATGGCGAAGGTGAAAGGAAAGAAGCAAGAGGAAGACATACACCTCTTCTGAATGATGTTAAAACAATTAGGTTAATTGAAGTTTCTTTCAGAATTTTGATTTGCAGGAATCAAATCTTGCAAGCATCATGATACAGTCTGTCGCTTCCAAAAGGGTGTCAGTTGTATACAGCATACCATCTCCTGATGATTGTGAGTGTGTGTCTGGGCAGGTAAGGGACTGCAGCAAAGAGTTATTCCATGAGTTTTGTAAACAATAGTGTGCATTGTTATTTGGGAACACATTTGACCCTGCTCTTAACTGAGGTGATGATAAACTTACCGTATCCTGAACTTGGCAGCAGAAACTGCAAATGAGTAATCTAGAATTGTGAAAGTTTCTATGCACGGTACAGGAAAAGCATATTGTTGCAATTTTAAAAGAGAACTTTTTTTTTCCTTTTTTTAAATGCAGAGGTATAGCAGAACAACTGTCCTCATTTTATTGTCTGACTGTTTAATTCCACCCTCCCCCTTTTTCTTTCCTTAAATAGAGTCCAAACTTGTATTGGGTCCAGTCTTCCCAAGAAAAAAGCTCATTTCTGAAGTATTCTTTTTTGAAACGGCTGAGGTGGCATCTAGGAATATTACCCATTATTTCCTTAGCAGTCATTGTATTTGTGCTAGTCCTGCACTATTCATTATGTAAGTGCCATTTCTCTTATCAGTGTTTTTTGCTAAGCATTGAGAATTTGAATACATTATGCTTGGGAAAGTGCCTTTTATAGAAAAGTAAATTAATGAGTTTCCCTCTTTGTTTATAGCATTTTGCAGAGACAGGAGGGGGTGCATTGATTTAAATGATAAACAGTGATTAAAGAATAATAAAGCTACAAATGGTCCTTTTGACTCTCCTGGCAAATACCATAATTGTGACAGCTGCAGCTTTCAAAGGAGCCTACTAGATTAGCTGTCTTTGGTCCACACACATTTTCAAAAGGGCTTGGATATCTAATTCCTTTAGACTTTCCTGAAAAATCCTAGCCTAAAACCATAAAAATGTGAATGTACTGTACATGTAAAAATTGATTTACTGTTACCTGTTTTCTTTTCCTGTAACAATACAGTTCTGTTCCCTCCAAGGTTATTGTCTTCAGTCACTGAATAAAAGGTGCTTGATTCAATGTGTGCACCATATAGCCATGTACTTCTCTTAGAGGCCTATCTTCACTAATATCAAGGTTTAATCTAATGCTTTCACAAGCATCTGTAATGTTTTCAACAACGTCTATTAAGCTGTTCCTTTATTTTTAGCTCCAGCATTCTCATTTATTTATATTGGTGGAAGTGTAGAAATCCCAAACCTGACGTACACAAGTGACCTCACTGATCCAAAGTCACAGAAATTTATACTGCAAGCAGAAATGATCCAGAGTTATGTAAGTTCTCATGTGTAAAATAAGAAATCTCGGAAGCATTTCTTACTACTGGTTGAAGTCCATCTTGCGAAATTCCAACTTTAGTATAAAATTAAGCTTTGAGTCATAGGTATTGTTTCTATTCTTTCAAACGAGTGAAATCTAGGATTAGTTTGAGAGAGTTAAGTTACAAAGCTGAAGACAAGTGCTGGATAAGATGGGAAGTAGCTGGGAGGCTGTAAACCTGTTGTGTTGCTGTAGTGCCCTGGGAATATAAGTAGCCAGGTGCAGTATCCTCGTCTTAGAGGAAGTACAAATTCTTACATTAAGAGAAACCCACTACTCTGTTCGTGACATTTATCTTTTCTATTTGTTTTTTCTGTCCATCTCTTAACTATTTTGAATGGATTTGTTTCCCTTTGTTTGTGGGCTTTTAAGTGCGGTTTAAATTGAACGTGCACACTTTTTTTTGTTTTCCCTTACAAGCATCACAACAATGCTTGCATTCTTGCACTTCTCATGGCTTGTATTTGTGAGATCAATTCAGTTTCCTGGGTCCATGCGAACAGAAGTTTTAGACACAAAGCAGCCCTCTGTTAACCTGTATTTCACAACAGAGTTAATCTAGTGTCTCAAAGCTGCTTTGTATGTGGCCAACGTGAGTTATCCATGACTGAATTATAAACCAGAAATTTGCCATGGTGTGTAATGAATCTAAATACATAATTAAGTTTAAAATGTTATCAATCCCCTTAGAAGGCATCCCCTTTCCTGGCTAAAAATCAGAGATTTACTTTGACTTGGTTGTAAAAGAGAGAATTTTTCTGCATTGCAATGAAAATTTTAGCAGAAATATGTATGTCTATTTCTCTTAAAATTAGAAAGTTTTTATCTTCTGTGAAAATGATGACAGTATCTGCAAGATGCAACTTACTACCAAGGTGATCACACTTTGACCATTTAAAAAGTTTATTAGACATAAAAATGTAACCAATTTTTAAGTCTTATATTTGTCTTTCTAATTATTTAACTGTCAGTTTGCAGAATTCTACGAATCTTCTACCTTAGGGAAATATTACTTGAATTCAGTGGTTGCTGCATTTAGGTAAGTCCATGTACTCTGAATTAAAGAAATGCTTCTCAGTATTTTTGGTATTTTTTTGTTTCGTCTTAAATGGCTTAACTGGAATGGTTATGCAGAATTAAAATAAGAGAAAATAGGCAAGTTTGGTGGCCTACTTTAAAACCAAGAGCTATATGTAATTTTCATGGCTTCTTAGCACCTTCTCTGAAGAGTTTTGCTTTCAGTTTTTGTCATCAAACAATAGATGCAATCAGGCAAGACCAAAGTTTTAGTTGTTTTATAGGTTTGCTTCAGGGTTATTTAAGGATTGCTTTTGAAGCTATCCCTCCCTCTGATGCAGTTTTGAAAAGCAGTTTCCAGCTGGATTTTATCTGTTTCCATTTTTCTGTGTAATTTGTTTCCTCGAGCTGACAAAAATGCAAGACTTGTTTTCAGATTGTGAAACAAAAATTCATCTGTTTTGAATTTTGTCAGACAGTTCTCATAAGGAATCAGGCCTTTCGGTGCAGGAAAGATGCATTTTGGGGTGAGAGTGGGGGATGGCCTTTGACCATTTCCAAAACTGTCCGCTTAAAAACACTTGCACTAAGAGAGTCTACACTACCATGTATACCAGCAGCCAAGCCATCATGCAGGAATTTTAAAGTTGTGTGTAAACTAGTTAATCTTGGCTCTAAAACAATAAAAACCTACATAAATATATATAAAATCTTCTTATAAGTCTCCCCTTCCTTCCCATAGTGAAGGAGAAGATGGTCTCAAAGTCTACTGCTGGAGTATATTCTGGGCACCACAAGATATTACTGGCTCTTTCAAAAAACTGATCTCTCTGAAGCAAAAGGAAATAATCAGGAAGCAAGTACCTTGGGGTATTAATTCTTCTGCTGAAAGCTTTTTGGTAGAAGAGAATTTTGATCTCTTTACAATGGATCTTTTTGGTAAATATGCATTTGATTAAAAATAAGTCTAATAGTTCTTTTAAAATATGTATGCTTTGCTCATATCTGACTAATATTTCCTTTTTAATTTAAGTTGCAGATGCTACTGAGTATGATGTGACCTTAAAGTCAGGTAATTAAATAAAAGGTAATAATAAGTAATACTACTTGCAAAAAAAGTGCCTTTATCAACAAAGTGATGAAAGCCCCAGGCATTAATTATAGTAGAGTCAAGAAACCAAATGAGAATGGGGACCCCTTTGTTGGTCACTGTGTATACATAGGAGTGGACAGTCCCTCCCTTGACAAACTCGCTTGGTCTAAGTAATAGTGTGATAATTCTTTGCAAGTGCTCTCCAAAATCTTTTAAATTTAGATATCTAATGTTGAGCTTTTAAAACCTGTTTAGGAACATGACATCTTCAAGGTTAATGAGAATGTGCAGCTCTCCGTGTCTTATAGTGAGAGAGATTGCTGCTTAGCACCTAGAAAGCAAGCCATTTCATAGATCTTCTTTTCTTAGAGGTTGAACAGCTTAAATCTAGACACCCAACTTAGAAAATATTGACCATCGTCACTGGAAGTATGCAGTTCCACTGGCTTTCATTTTTGCATGAGGTTGTCTGCCTCTGACCTGTATCTCAAGATACTTTATGAACTCAGGGCAATAGATTCATGTTAGACCTGAAGCAGAAAGAGAATAATTTAGTGGCAGAGGCAAGGGAGAAAGTGTTTATCCCATGGAAATTTAAGATGGTAGGGATGAAGATTTTTCAGGCTGACAGCAAAATGAATAGGGATTCAATTCACTTCAGGAATGAATTATGTGCTTTTCTATGGGAAGAAGAACAGCCTCTGCACATGCTGGATTATGGAGTACTGGAATTTGTTGGCAGGCATAGGAGAGAAATGTGTATGTGCATAGGGTTTCTGCCAAAGTTAAGTTAATCTAATAGAATAAAGATATACCAAAAATGGCCTACAGACTTACAGAAGAAAGAGTTCAGGCTGAATTGGAAGGTCTGAGTTAAGAGGAAGCTACAGGATACAGATCCTTGCATACAGATTCTCTTATCTTTAGGACATAGAAGTGCTCCTAGAGATGTGCAGCTGAAAGATATTGATGTGGCAGCAATGTAGCTCTTCTACACTGGTCTATCCATGTGGAAACATAAGCTCCAAGTGATAAGAATGATGCAAGTGGCCAAAAGTACTCACAACTAAAATACGTTTTTCACATTCTTTCAATTTAATGGTGAAATCAATTATTATGTTTTAGGTGGTGGGATTTGGGGCTTGCATTTCTTGATGTTCATGTGAAATGCCTGCGTGTTCTGGAACTTGAGCCCTAAGTTTGAATTATAGAGGGGAAAAAAGCCCTAAATTTGTGTTGTGTGTTTGTCTTGTTTTTGAGCATTCAATATTTTACATACACATAAGCTGTCATATTAACTTCTTAATTAGAACTAATTGTGGCCTAATGACTTCAAGCATTAGGAAGTGCAATGAATGCTTCTTTTGCTGAAGTTGCTGTAGCATTGCAATTAGCACTAGTGAAAATTGTGAGATTGGCAACAATAGAAAGTAAGACTTTAGATATCTACAGACCAACTGTATGAAGCTTTTATTTTCATAGTTTCGCCTCAGCCTTGTTGCAGAAAGGCCCACCTGTTTGTTTGAGAAGGTATTGCAGTATAGTTTCATCATGTGTTCAGTCCTTGTCTTGTCTGCTGACACCTAGAAGTATGTCTGTTGTGATGAAGCCTTATTTTGCAGACAGCTTCTATCCATTGGATTTATACTGAGACTTCCCCAGTTTATTTTCTATTTGCTCTCCCTTGGTTTTGAATTTTGCAGCTGCTGATGTAGTCTCTTTTGTTTAACAGTATCCTTTGACCTATATGCAAAGCCAGGTAACAACAGGAGTTTGACTTTGATGAATCCCAAGAAATCTTTTTATCAGTGGCGACTGCGAGTTCCTTCTAACTATGTTGTGAGACTTGTCATTCTTACATTGCATGGTGCCACTCCGGGGAGCTGTGCATCTCACAGATTATCAGCATATGATTTCCTCCTCCCTCTTCAGAACAAGGTCATTACGAGGTATGACACAAAATGCTACCTTTGGGGCTTAAATAAAAGAACAAAAACCCCAAGCACATGCACCCACTGCCTGTAGGAGCTCTTCTGAACACCTTTTTATTCAAAAACATTTGCCTGAGGATTAACTAGCTCAAGGGACTGGCAGTGAAATAGAGAATCATGCACCTTGAAAAAGCCTACTCGGAATACAGCCAGGGTTAGTAGTGACTGAAATTCAGTATCATCGATATCACAAACCTATCTAAAATACGTAGATGGGCTCTTGCCAGTTCTTATTAACAGATATCCGCTTGGCAAATCTTAATGATATTTAGTTCTAATATTCACCTTTGAGTTCAGCAGAGACCAGATATTGTGTAGCCACCAATTAGTTTTAGTTTTAAATTACCCTCAAATTAACATTGGAACACTTGGGTGGCTTATGACAGGAAACTCCTCTGATATACTTTTTTATTTATGGTGTAGATGTCAATTTCAAGGGCCATCAATGTCCCTCTTACTACTTTTAATAAGAACGCTACTTTAAAACAAGCAGAAAAGAAAAGTTCATTAATATCAAGCAGCTTTTTCAGTATTTTCAGGTACAGCTTTGGATAAGGGCATTTTCCCCCAGTTTATTTCATGTACTTAGTATACAGAACTAGCTTGTGCATTGATGCTTGTATATAGCAACCTACAAAAAATAGGGTTTGAGTACACTGAAAGAACTAGGTATACTCAAGAAAAAGAATCATATTTGGAAAGAAAGTCTATATGCAATTAGAGGTTTCTTTCTCAGCCTGTTCTCGTTCTGGAAAAACTTATTGCATGTTGCCACTATTCTTAGCTGTGAGGAGATAATCTGTAGGGTTTATACTATTTGTGTTGTATCCAGTGTTATCTTTGATATACAAAGTTTTTGGCATTTTGAATATTTCAACTTTTGTGCATGATCCAAGACATGAGAGGAAAAGCAGTTGAGTTGTTTTGAAGGACCATCCTTTTCTGTGTACTTGGCAGTGTAAGTCATGTTGCAGGAGAAAGGAGAACACCGCTATATACATGGAAGATGAAGACTTGAGGTTAACATCGTGTACCTTAAACCTCAGCCCCACTGGTTTATCAAGTCAATTGTAGGGAAATCTTCCTTAATGATCCTTAGCATTTAGTTTCTTCATGATACTTTTGTATAGGTATCCCATCCAAGCAGATAACCGTGTCGTAAATGGTTCTGATTTACTTCCTATACAATGCAGTGGTGAACATGTACCATGGAAACAAGCTAGCTATGAGGGTATGAAATAAGGCTGTGATTGTATACAGCATAAGCATGCATCTTGGGTAAATTTTTAGGCCCTTTTTATGTGTCCTCACTCTCTTTCTTGTAGTCCCAAGTCAAAAAGACAGAGCAAAAATAGAATGGCTCAAACAGGTGACTAATATGTAAGGGCAGTGGAAGATGAGGATTTGATGATGAAGAGTGGAGAAAAATTAAGACCGCTCAACTTTGGTAAACGATAAATAAAAAGAAATGCAATAGAAGTATATTAAATAATATATGGTTTTTAGAGAAGGTAAACTGGGAACACTAAATAGGCAGTGTCTCAGTAGAGGAGTAGGAAATGAAACTCATTAAGTTTCAACTCATTAAAAAGTTAAGATAATGAAAAATCTTGTATTTCACACAGTAACCTTTTGCAGTTGGTTGGTGCATCTACATGGGTGCTTGACTGAGGAGTTAACTAATTAGCTCCACAGAAAAGCATCACCATCTACATGTGCAGTAACATTGGCATGCAATAAATTAATTGACTCTACCGTAGGATAGTACTGTTGGGGACAGTATATCTTACGGCAGAGTCATTTGCTGCATGGAAATGCGTATGTGGTCTGCAGCAGTTTGAGCCTGGGCAAACCAGGCTTGGGTGGGGGCAGCCATGTGGCTCCTATAGTTTTGTTACTCTCATGTCCTAGCCATCCCCTCTGCCACCTGGGAGCCCTGTCAGCTGATTAGGGGTTTGGGGCGGTGGGGGTTCACGTGCACCCCAGAGTCTAGGAACTCATAGCTGATGCGGCTTCCAGCTGCAGGGCTGCCCTGGGCGGCCCCACCACTGGAAGCCTGCATCAGCTGCGGTTCCCTAGCTGCAGCAATGCCTGGGGTGTTCCCAAGGCTGGAAGCCTGCACCAGCAGCAGTCTCCTAGGTACAGGAAAGCCTAGGTTGTCCTCATGTCTGGGAGCTTGGTCAGTTGAGGGGCCTTGCAGACATGGGAGTTTACTACTTGCTAGTGGAGGCAGAGCCTGGGATCATGATCCCAGGCTCCCCCTGGATCAGCAGTAAGGCATGATAGGATCTAATGCATAACCCCACAGTCATGCCTCCTGCTATGCATGTGTGGCATAGCAAGAAGCATGAACATGCGACTCGCACATCAGATCCCATCTCACCTTTACCTGCACATCTAGAGGGGCCCTATGGCATAAACCAGCACCAAGTATTAAGTATTGGAATGCATCTGTTTTATTCTGTTGGTATATCCTCTAACAAAATGGAGTCCAGGGCTCTAGGCATCGTTACTATATAATTGAGCAGAAGTAAGTAATATAGAAATCACGATCTAATCAAATCTGATGCTTCTCAGGTGGTGTGGAGTACCAGGGGCGTGGAATCCCCCCATTGTTCGGTTAACTTCATCAAGTAATGTAATGCTGGTCACCTTCTCGCTGGACAAAAGAAGAGAGAACAGCATACTAAAAGCCTACTTCCAGGCAGTTCCTAAAATTGGTAGGTAACCAAATCAAGTTGCACATTTGACATAGGCATGTTCATACTTCATAGTCACTAGTGATTTAAAACATTACTGTCTGGGTTTTCCCTGAGACAATGATATTGAAGTATCATTCTAATAACCCGCACTGTCTGCTTGAAGCAGATTTCAGTCAGCTAAGCAGAGTCTGGGGAATACTGTCCTTCTGCTTCTTAGGGTTAGTCTTCCTGGGGTTAGAACTAGAACATCTTTCCCATAGGTGACTTTTTGTCCCTGGCTCTAGGTGGTTCATTAACGGTGTCTGCTTCTGCATATGCACAATTACCATCAGGGTGAAGTCCCTCTCATGCCCCTTCCCCTATTGCAACCCCTGCTATTCATGCCCCTTCACCAAATGCTGCTGATTTGTTACCTGTAATGGTAAGTTTGGCTGTAAAAAAACAAACAAAACCAAAAAAACGCACTGCAGTGGTGGAGCTGTGACGCCATGTTGGGCTGCATCAGATCTTTGTGGGCCAGATCTAGCCCATGGGCTGACCCCTGAGCGCAACTTACGTAATTGCAATTTCTGTAATTGTGTTGTTAACTAACGTTTTTTTTTTTTCTCCCAGTATGTGGCGGGCGTTACATCTCGTGGAATGGGACTGTGAGCTCCCCTTATTATCCAAGTTACTATCCACCAAGCATTGACTGCAGCTGGATAATTAGAGTAAGTCCTTGCACTTGAGATTCATTGTAATTTTGTGTAAAGTTCTTCATTGCACATCCTGAGGCAGTAAAACAGGAAGGAAATAAAGGAAACCATTCTGAGAGCCATGCTAGCAACAGCTTTGAACAAATCTGAGGACAGTTAAAGTTTTGGGCAGCAGAGCCAAGTATGGCTGCTGCCGTGGTTTGGGGTCTTTTCAGAGGGGAGAAGGGGCAAAGGGTCCACTGTCCCTTGAGGAGACAGGATTTGGCAGTGTCGCACACAATGTGCAAGATAGGAAGGCATCTTAGACGGTAAGGATATAACAGTTTCTGTCACTGCGTGAGTTAGCATTAGCGTTCCATGTTGAGGGCATTGCTCAATTGTTTCAGGAGGAAACATTATTCAGGTGTCTTTTTTAGTATAGTCCTATTTTTCCCTAAACACGGTAGAAGCAGCAGAGGCAAGGATTTTTGTGGGTGACATCTTTCATTGAACCAACTGCATAGTTAGGATGCAGTGCATTCAGATATCAGCCACAAAAATCATCGCCTTTCACATTTCCTGACCATCATGGAGACAACAGCACCCCAACACTACTAGAAACAGTAGAAAGTTCCCTTACTTGGATGTATCCAGTTTTGCCTTTCCAGTGAGTGTTGTGTCCCAAAGCAGCTGTCTCTTGGCTTCCTATACAGGCCAAGCTCACCATTGGTGTTTTTTTTTTATCTGCTGGCTTTCTACGTCGTAAACACAGATACAGCGGCTCAGGACTTGTCTATGCTTACTTGGCTCTGCTGCCCAGAACTCCTAGTGACAGAGAGCTGCCACCACAGATTGTGTGAATTCATGCATTTCTGAAAGGTCTGCATCATTTGCTGATGAGAACACAACTTTTGAATGCCACTTTACACTGAGCCAATTTGAAAATATGCATTTGCCGTAGTAAAACTGCTTTCTTTTTTGTTTTTCAACTCTTTGATTTTAGGCACCATTGCCTGGCTATAAGTTGTCACTAAAAATTCTTGTAATACAAATACAGGAGAAGTCTCCAGGATCTAGTAAATGTGATAAGGACTGGTTAGAAATTGATGGAGTTAGGTGAGTTAAACAAATTATACTAATTGCCTGGTGATCTTGAGAGAGGATGTAATTGGTGCTATAAAATGTTTTGAACTAAAACCTTGTATTTCTCAACTGTATCTTGTGAAGAATTGTACAGCTTTGTAAACACTATCACATTTTCACTCTGACTTTATTACCTGTGGATAAACAGAAAACAGATGTCACTAATGGTAGCATCGTCCCTATTTCATAACAATAAAAATGTGTTTAATTGGTTAACTTTAATTAAAAACAGCAGTGGTCCATGAGATCCACTGAAGGGTTTTTCATTGGGCCACTGGAGCTATGATTTTTGGCCACCCTCTTGAACTAGATTTCTGTTCTGATGGGTGAGTTCCTTTGTCATTGCAGAATTTTGCCTTGTAATTGCAATGTATCTGTAATGATTGCAGTTTGCTTTCATTTTTCATGGCAATAAAAAGTGTTTTTGAAATGTTCATTGTCCATCATTGGGAGGGGATACATGTAAGATAACATGCAGTTGGACTGGGGAATTCCGTGAGTGGAAACTGAACTTCTTGAGTTTGCAGACCTGAACAGGAAACCTTTTACAGAGACTTTTTTAGAAGGGCTCCAGATAGATAGGCCATAGTTTTTAATGCTGGCCTTCTTGCATACTTGTTCTTTGGCTTCCTGTCCTAATGTAGATCAGTACCTCCAAAGATAAGAAAAGTATTCTTGCAGGGGAGGGGAACCACGCTCACTTAAAACCCTTATGACCTTTTGGGGAACTTGTATGGATTTCATTGGAACTGTATTGCCCATGCACAGATGTTAATGGCTTTGTATGGTGAATGAAAAAGAAGGCTGGGGTGGCAGGATAATCTAAAGAGCCTACATTAAAAAGAGTTAAGATCTGATGGAAGTGGAATGTTGTTATAATGATTCTTTTCCCTTTCCAGGTATTGTAAAGCTGTTGCAGAAGGTCAGAGAAATAAAGACTATGGTTATTCAGTTGCAATCAATTTTCATTCTGATGAACTGGTCACTCATAGAGGTTTTTACATTGAATATAAAGCATTCAGTTACATGGACCGTAAGTGGATACAGGTGCATTTTAATTTAAGGGGTTAATATTTCTTTTGCTTCTTTAATCCTGTTAAACTTCTAATTCACTAGATTAGTTACGTTTATTAATGTAAAAGTATTTGTGTCATGAATTTGGATGTTTAAAGCATTGGACTTTTCACTGAATTACATTGAGAAAATAGGACTACAGCCTATTTCTGTTAGCTGGCAAATAATAGTTGAACCTCCAAAAATTTGTCAAATTCAGTTTGTTGAAGGCTTATGAAATTCTCAAGACATTTTACAAGGTCCATGTTGTGATCACTGCCACTAGGAGGGGAGGAGGGGCAAATTTAGGGCTTGTCTTCTCATTGATATCTATCTGGACTAGTGCAAGGTGTGACTTGAAAGTGTATTAACTATTCCTGATTACCTTAGCAGTGGCTGCTCTTACTGTGGATTTCCAGAAATGACATAAAGCAAATTCATTCCAAAATAAAAGCAGCCACCCAATGAATTAATTAGGATGTTAATTCAAAGTTGACAAATTGCTTCTATTTTGTTCTGAACTAATTTTCAGAATAGTTTAGAATATACTATAAGCCCTTAAAGGAGTGGCTAAGGTTTGCCTGCTTTATTTAAAAATGTATCGACAGCTGGCCTCTAGTCAGCTTTTTGGATGACTGATATTTTGAAAGACCTCTACACTCCCCTTTTCAGACACCTCCTTTATTAACAAAACAAGTATTAATCTTCAGAAGATCTGTGCAGTATCTGAAATGTTGTGATCAGGTCCTTAGATGCCTTTACTATTGAGAATTGTGTGTGGTATCATTTTTTGCTCATTTGTATTTGATGGTGAGGTGTTTGTTTGCTTTTCTGTTCTTTTGATTTGTTGGTGTTTTTAATGTTGTCGTATTTCAGTAGTTTAGGACCCAGTTTTGTTTTAGCTTTGGAGAATATGGGCAGGACCAATGGCCATTAAGACTTCAGCATTTGGGAACTTCCAGGGGTGCGGTTTCATCTATGCCTCGGTGATTCTTGTTTCTGAAGTGTCATTGGCGAAGGATCCCTTGGCTGCCTGGGTTGCCATATGGAATAGAGAATGGACAGAACAAGAGCTTAAAATTGCTTTTCTTTAAAGAAAATGCAGAGAGTTCTTTCTCCTTACACTAGTGGTATGCACTCATTGTATGCTCTTCTCCCACTTAGCTGTGTATTGCCATACCCACAGCCAATCCAGTGAAGACCAGAACATGGTTTTATGAGTAGAGCCAGCCAACAGTGGTGGGCAAGTCCTGTAATGTGGCTGCCTACACAATGGCTGCCTCTATGTTTGCTCAGGGGTGCAGGGCGCAGAGGGAGTTTTAATTAGAGCAGTTCCCAGAGAGCCACTCTAATTAAAATGTCTCACTGTCGCATGTATTAAACACCTATGGATTTATAAATGGCCTCAGGGTGCTTTCAATGAGGTTTAGACAAAGTGTGCCAGCAGCTATTTTTAAATGCGTGGGGGCTTATACGCATGATAATCAGGCCACACTGGGGCCTTCTAATTAGAATGTGGAGCAGACTCAATTAATCGAGTCTGCTCTGATGTGTTCCGATTAAAATGTGATTCAGCGCGGTTATAGGCAGCCTATGAATGCTTGGTGAAGGATGTCGGTAAGGTGTGTGGCTTATGGATGTGGGTACAGGATTCTGAGACCTGTGTTCTCCCGGTGCAATCCTGCCTGATAATTGCAAATTAGGAGAAAACAAATTCTTCCCTTCATAGACTGCTGAGTATCCACATCTTTCATTATTTGAGATTTTACTAAAGTGTTACTATAAAAACACCTAGATCCATGTTATGGCATATGTGTATATATAGAGAGAGAAAAAAGGATGTGTAACTGTGGATTACCCTTCTTCAAGATGTGAAGAGAATAGACAACTACCTGAAATCAATTTATCAGATCCTTTTTCCCCACTTCTGTGTGAAGTATACAGAAAAGTAGACTCAATTCATTTTTTCTGATTAAAATGAATAAAACTGCGGGACAAAACTGGTGGTTGGTTCTGCCTGGCAGATCTAGAGTTGAAAGAGAAACCACTTACGTTGACTTGGGTCAGGCATGTAGAGAACAAATTTTCAAGCCAACTGTTTTGAAAGTTGTGTGTAAAGATTTCAGGATGTCAAAAAGGGGAACGTGTTTGGCTCAATCCAAAGCAAGGTTTTAATTATCTTAGAATGTCGTGACTTTTTCCCCATCTTTGGTTCCTTTAGTTTGTCCTCGACAATTTAAGTGCGCAGATAGAACGTGCGTTCCTTTAAACAATCAGTGTGATGGACGGCAAGATTGTTCAGATGGCAGCGATGAATTAGACTGTGGTAAGTTTGTAATTATTACTGGGGAACAAAAGTGGTGCACTAAGGCACTTGCGTGACTGTATAACATTAAAAATACAGAGGGATTAACATTTAATGTACTAACTTTCAGTACTGTTGCATATACTCCATAGAAATAAAATGTACAATAAGAATTGGTAAATAGCTGGAAATTAGGAAGACAAAGGGTAGAAAAGGAGAGGAGGAGAGAGTGGGGAGGAGAGTATAAATGGTAAGGTCAGGCAGCTATGTGGTGAATCAGATGTCAGGCAGGTTCTAATGTGCCATAAATTTGGCATCTGATTCACCAGGTACCTGCCTGACCTTAGCATTTACACTTCTCAACGCCCGTTTCTGTCCTCCTTTCCTTTTCTACCCTTTGTCTTCCTAATTTCCAGGTATTCGCTTTTTCCCAAACTGCCACTTTTCTACCTTGGAGAACTCAACTATAATAGTTGATCCCTTACTTACCTTGGCATTATTTCCTTTATCCTTTTTTTTTTTTTTTTTCATGCTTTTAGCTTCTTTCATTCTTTGGCTATCTCAGAACAGCAGACTCCCTATGTCCATAGAAGGGTGTTTTGCCTGCACGCTTGCTAAGTACTTTTTTCCAATGAGTCAATTCTTTTATTAAAAGATATCACCTCTACTATGTCCTTAGACCAACACAGCTACAACCAAAAATTCTCCTTCCATTTAGAAACCTATGATGTGTTACACATTCATTACAGAGATTTCTGTAAGGAGGGCTTAGACCATGAGAGGAGGTACAAAGAATAATCTTAACCTATATCGTAGGGTATTGATGCTCCATTACATTTTCTTCATTCCCTGGTCAAACGGTATAGTTAATGGGAAGCTTTAACATTTTTTTTGGCTTTAGGCTGCAGTCCAGAGGAGTCTAATTGTGATAATGGGAAGTGTAAGCATGCTTCGAAGATGTGCAGAGGGGAGGAGAGCTGTGGAGAGGACAGTGATGAAAACAACTGCTGTAAGCATACTGTGAAGTAATTCTATATGAGATGCATGAGCAGTAGAAACAGGAACGTTTCCACTGTCATTTTCTTTCTGAAACTAACTGCATTTGTAGATCTGTAGATGTGTGTGGGGGAGTGTAATATATGGATGCAAAGCATTTCAACAGTTCTCTTTATGTGCAAAGGTGATTTATTTCCCGAAACAACAATTGGGAACTTTTAGTGACTGCTAATCAATGGGTGGTTTCGGGTAACTATTTCTGTCGTGGCATGAATAGCCCCAAGGAAAACACAATGGATTTTTCTGACATTAATGTTTGTTCTGCCAGTCTAATTAAATATGGGCATCCTGGAATGGTGTTGTAATATAAAGCAGGACAAAGTTCATAAATTCCTTGTGTTGCTGTGTCAGTAAATCTGATGATTTTGGATAAGTGTGTCAACAAAATGTGGTATCTTCAACATATTTCTCTCTCATTTCTCTATTTCACATGTGGTATTAGGTTAATAAACATCAGCAATCAGATGTTTTAGAGCAGGGGTGGGCAATTACTTTGGGCGGAGGGCCGCTTGCTCAGTTTTGGCAAGCTGTCGAGGGTTACCCATGTAGCCCCACCCCTTGACAGGTGCCTTGATCCCAGGTCACCATCCTGGGACCAGAAGTCCCACTCCCTAACCCCTGGAGTTTGCCACCAGAAGTTCCTCCCTTTGCCCCAAGAAATATTCCTTTTTAGCAATGGGTTTTGCCATCTCAGAACCAGAAAAATACCCAATTATATTCTAAAAATCAAACACCTACAACGTTAATTAATTTGATTTCAAAAAATATTTTTGTCCTGATTTACTTGTAGAGTACACAGAGGTGATTGCATAAAAGCTTAAAATGAAGCCTCCTCTTGTAAACTGGGGGGGGGGGTGTCATGGGG
>JAGPOW010003316.1:2481001-2499743 GCA_030014935.1 Caiman crocodilus | reverse complement strand
GGTTTGGGGGGAGTTGTCAGGGGGTGTATAGGAGTATATGGGGTGTAGGGTGAGGGACCATATGGGTGTGGTTACATGGGGTTTGGGTGGGTATGGGGTTTGTGGGGGCTTTGTGTGGGGGTGGGAGCCTTAATGTATGGCACGGTGAGGGGGCTGTGGGTGCATGTGTATGGTGGTGTCTGCTTGTGGGATTCACCCTATGAACGAATGCACACGCACATACACACACACAACACCCCCCTTCCCTCATTACTTTCGCTGTCTCTCCCTCCCTCATTGCACAGATGGACGGACTCATGCACATATACACACCCCCTCCTGCTCCTGGCCCTGGGGTACCAGCACAGCCTCGTGCTCCCATGGTTCAGCGATGCAGCCCAGGGCCATGTGGGTCCTGGAGCAGGCACACAGGGGATCAGTGAAAGGTGGAGCAGGCAGAGGCTTCCATGGGAGGGAACTGGGGGAGCAGGGCTCAGCCAGCCTTGCTCTAACTCCTGCTAGCTTTCCCTGGGTCTTACTGCCCCTGGCTCCTGTCATCTTTGACAGGCAGCCAGAAGCAGATGAATATTATTTTTTTAACTTTTTAGGTGCCCCACATGCCAGATAGATGGCCTGGTGGGCTGGATCCAGCCTGTGTGCTGTATTTTGCCTGCCCATTTTAGAAGCATGACACTCGGTGTACTTGGGTGTACTGCACTTTGATGTAGCAGTCATCTCTGTTCTTGTAGGTAGGATGCTCATATATTGAACCTCTTGAACATGGAGAAGTTATTAGTCTCCCCAAATGAAGAAAGGACAATAAACATGCTTTTTTTTCTTCTTTTTAGACCATGTCTGGTAACAGACTTGCCTCATATTTGAAATTTAAATTGCTTTTCCTACGTGGCTTGTGGAATCATATTTTTCTGCATATTATGATAACCATGGGATCAGAACAAGAAATTTCATGAATAAACACTGTTTTTGCTGTATGATGCAGCAAAAAATAGTAGCTTTTGTTACTTCAAAATGCATTACCAAGCAGTAACTTCTGAGATGCTAACTGTTGACACAATGAGGGCTTTATATATAAATCAGTTTTCAGAAATATTTATAGATTCATAGATTGCTAGGGGCTGGAAGGGACCTTGTAGATCATAAGGTCCAGTCCCCCTGCACTAGGCAGGAAAAGACAACTGGGGTCAGGTGACTGCAGCAAGGTGACTGTCCAATCTCCGTTTGAAGATTTCCAAGGCAGGTGATTGCACACCACTGGAGGGAGTTTATTCCACAGTGTGGACACCGTGACTGTGAAGGAATTTTTCCTGGAATTAAGCCAGAAGCAGCCTTCCAGGAATTTGTATCCATTGCTCCTGGTCTTCCCCAGAGGTGCCCTGATGAACAGGTGTTCATTGAGTTCTTGATGTAGTGGTAAGCCGCTACCAAGTCCCCTCTCAGTCTTCTCCTCTGTAGGCTGAAGAGGCCCAAGTCACTCAGCCTCTCCTCGTATGGTTTGTCTTGCAAGTCCTGATCATATGGGTGGCTCTTCTCTGGACCCTCTCAAGTTTTTCCAATGTCCTTGTTGAAGTATGGTGCCCAGAACTGGATGCAGTACTCCAGCTGTGGTCTCACCAATGCGGAGTACAGTGGGAGTATCACTTCCTTAATTTTGCGTGAGATGCAACAGTCGATGCATGCCGACGTGTTATTTGCCCTGCTGCCCACAGCATTGCACTGCTGGCTTATGTTCATGTGATGGTCAGTAACTACTCCTAGGTCCATTTTGGCCATAATTTAAGTCAAATTGTTGCCACCGAGCCTGTAGGCATGTGGGGGACTGTTTACCCCCAGATGGAGCACCTTACACTTCTGAGTGTTGACTTTCATCTGGTTTCAGTCCTCTTAGTTCTCCAGCCTGTCCCACTCTGCCTGCATCTGCAACTTATCTTCTGGCATGACCACACTCCCCCATAACTTGGTGTCATCCGCAAACTTGGCCAACGAGCTTTTCATCTCCACATCTAAATCATTGATAAGATGTTGAAAAGCACTGGTTCAAGCACAATCCCCTAAAGGACACCACTGAACACTTCTCACCAGGATGACAGATCTGTTTGTGAGACCTCTCTGGGTCCTACTATGCAGCCTGTTTCCACCCACTGAACTGATGAGTTGAGGAGATTCCTGGAGTCTTAAGAGCTGACTTAGCAAGAAGACCATGGTTTAAATGCAAATATCAAACAAGTTAGGATGGAACCATCTGCCCAAAGTACAAGTTTGCTAAGAGGGGCACATGAAATGAATCACATGCTTTCTAGTGAAACAACAAATTCTGCAGTAAGGACTGGGGACCCAAATCATGAGGGAAGTATTTTCTCCAAACAAAAAGTAAAAAACTCAACTCTGAAGATACCAGTAGTGGCATAGTAATACCTTTCATTAAGAAGCATTAAAAACCATCTAACTTGTACTCTGTTATCTAAAAATGTTAATTCTCAAGTAAATTTTTGTTTAAGTTTTCCACATGTCACTTTATGATTTTCAGGATATATGCTATATGGGTTAATTTAATTTGTCCAAGTGACATCTATTCTAGCATGTCTGTAGTCTTTTCCATTACTGTGAAGAAAGTCTGAATATACAAAAAAGGTAATACATTTTTTAGCTTGTAGGAACTGGAGTATTATCAAGTGATTTCTCAAATTGGTTGTCATTGTTCATCCAAATGAAAAGTTGTGTGTTACCATACAGCTCACTGTTTCATTGCTGTTAAAGGTATGAGGTTAAATCTGTCTGAACAGATCCACCTTGGTACACTGTGATGATCTATTGTATATCTAATATTATTGTTAGGTAGTAGTTGAAATATAATTGTTTCAAATATTTTAAAACTGCAGTAGAGAGCACCAAAGAAGAATACAGAGATCTACACTATGGCTAAAATGAACAAGATTAAAATTCATATCTAATATCTATGATTTTTTCAAACAGAATGAACTATATAGTCTGAAGCCAGATGATCTATCGTGTCTCAATTTCTTTAATACATGGCAATCAGCATTAGCTATTTCCAAAACATCTGCTTCATCTCCCCTTCTTGCCTTCCGCACATTCTCATTTTTCTCCATCATTGATCACAGTATCACATATTATCACATACTGCACATAGATACACAGGACAAGTCTAGGACTTTGACTCCATGTAGAAATGTTAAATTAACAAGTTCATCAATAATTAAACAACAAAAATATGAATAAGATAGTATAAAATGCCACTGTTTAGAGGTAGAGATAGGTAGAATTCTTAAACGCATAGGATTTATCATAATCAATATTTAGTATACCTACAATTAATACCAACAACCTCATTTTGTAGCGATGCAGCCAGAGGACCGATCACATCTATTGATATGTTGCATTCTGTCCTAAACCTAGTTGCCCAGTAGGTGGGTATGGGTAGCGCATACTACCATCTGCAAACAGCAGTGATGTAGTTAACATCCCACAACCTGGTATTAATTTAAAACTCTTTCAAGTGGGGATAGCTTATAACCTATCACTTCCTCATACAAGTCATTAATAAGAGAATTCTGCTAAGTAACCTGCGAAAAAGTACTTTCCAAGATGTTTCATAAGTCATGTATTTTTTTTTTTCCTCAGCCTCTAAAAATTGTTCTCCATATGCATATAAATGCTCAAATGGCAAGTGTTCAATGAAACCAAACCCTGAATGTGATGGAATAAGAGACTGTGCTGATGGATCTGATGAAGTTAATTGTGGTATGTAACATTTAAGGTCCAATGGAAAACCATTTTAAACTAGGGTTTAATTTAGGGCTGAATTATTACACTAAACTGAAATAACTAGCAGTAGATTTGGTTAAAAATTAGTAGAACAGAGGATTTATACAGTTAGATATGACTAAAAATAATTTCCTGCTATTGTTTGCATGAAAATATACTAATATTATAAAAGCTTTGGTCTGTCTGTCTGTAACACTTTATTTGTACTCTAATTGGTTATCCTGGCAGCCAATCAGAGTGCTCCAACAGACAAACACACAGCAGAGCACTGCAATGATGGTGGGGACTAAGGGACCAGAGTTGGGGGGTGAGGCCAGCAGTGCTGTCCCCTCCAGCCCTGCTCCTAGGAGCCAGGGGCCAGAGTGGGACCCTCTGACCCCCCACCAACAGCTGGCAGGGAGGAGGAGGCAGCGAGGAAGAGGGTAGGAAGAAAGGGAGGGATGGATGGGAGCGGGAAGGAGAGGGGGCGTTACTGGTGGCAGCATGTGGCAGCTGGCTGCCACTGCCGCGTCACAGCTGCCCATCGCTGCTGCTGGCTAGCTGCTGCCATTGTGTGCAAGCTATTCTCTCTTCCCCAGTCCTGCACCTGAAGCAGCAGGTGAATGGGGGGAACCAGACCTGAAATGACAGGGGGGAGGAGAGGAATGAGCCCAGGCCAAAGTGGTGGGCGGGGATGGGAGGGAAGCAGGAACCTGACCCAGGCGGGGGGGCAATGCAGACCTCTGTCCCTGCCTGGCCACCCTATCATGCTTGATGGGCGATTTGCTAGCTTTCTCCCTGTTTCTCTTTGTGGTTTGTTTAGACCAATTATCGTTACCTTGTACCATCTAAAAGTGATAATTATTGGGAATAAGCTAAACTAGCCAGTCTAGGTTCATTGTACAGACCACAATCAAAAAGTAAAGAATGTATATGTAAATAGAAATATGGAAGTTTGACACTAAAACTCGTCAAGCTTTAGTAGGTGTAGAGCTGCAAGGTTTTGTTTGAAATCAATGCATGCTCTCATTCCAGTCCAAATACAGCCTAGGCAAACAACTAGCTAGGCAGCAGTACTCTGTAAAGGACTTAGGGTTTAGAGTAGATCACAAGTTTATTATGAGACAATATGTGTGTTCCTGTTTCAAAAAAAGAATAAAAAAGCCAGTAGCATACAGAGCTGTATTTATAGGAATGTCACTTGCAAATTAAGGGAAGTCATTCTTTTGCTCTATTCAGCTCTTTTGCTCTAGTTTTGGGAACTGCACTTCAAGAAATAGATGAATAAATTAGAAAGAATTCATCAGAGAGCAGCAAAACTGATTTGAGATTGAGGAACCATGACATATAACGGGTGGACAAAATATGGCCCAGGGGCTGGATCCAGCTCATCAAGGGTTTTTATCCAGCCCTCAGCAAGTCCCTTAACAATGCCCATCCCAGGTGTGGAGGGCAGCCTGGGCTGTGGTGTGTGTGGCCAGTCCCACCACCCCTGAGTGTGCAGTGGGGCTGAAGCGGTGCAGCAGTTGTACTCACTTCTTGTTAGCCCTGGTAGTGGCATCTCCTTCCTGCCACCATTGCCAGTCTCTGTCATTGCCACTGGACCTACCACTACTCCCCGCTGGCAGACTCCATGATTGCTGCTGCCCAGGTACCGTGGCCTGCCTGCCCTGCACCTTCTGCTATGGGCAGGGGAGTGCAGGGAGCAGATCATGGCTTTCCCCAGAGCCCCAGTCCCATGCTGTCATGGCCCCAAGATCCTGATCCGTTATAGAATCATAGAAATTTAGGGGTGGAAGGGACCTCAGGAGGTCACCTAGCTCAAAGCAGGACCATCCCCAACTAGATCATGCCAGCCAGAGATTTGTCTAGCCAGGTCTTGGAAAACCTCCAAGGATGGAGATTCCACCACCTTTCTGAGTAACCTGTTCCAGTGTTTTACTACCCTCCCAGCCCCATCTGTGCCCATCCTGTTTCCAGCCTACCCATGGCCCCATCCCATCCATCTGGCCATGTGCCATGCCTGCACTGTCACTGCCCTGCCATTCTATTCTCCACCTGCCTACAGTCCTATCCCATCTTCTTGGTTGAGCATGTAGCAGAGCCATTTAGGGAAATTTGGCAAGCTGTAGTGGATTGGGTAGGAAGGGAGTGCTGACCTGGCAAGGTAGTATGTGGGGGTGGGGAGAGGGACTGCTGACCCTGCCTGAGGCAGCTCACCAAAACTCCCTAAATGGCCCTCTGGCCTAAATAATTACCCACCCTATTGTCTAAAGAAAGATTGGAAGAACTGGGATTATTTAGTTTAAAGAAGAAAAGACTGAGGCTCTGATAACAGTTTTCAAATACTTTACAATCAGCAATTGATTGTTTGTGGCTGCAGGGACAGAATCTTAGGAAGAACTTTCTTACTATACGGGTGGTTAAGGATTGAACAAGACTACCTAGAGAGGTTGCAGAATATCTATTCTTTGAAGTTTTTAAGAGAAGGTCAGGCAAACACTTCTCATAATTCATAGATGTTAGGGTCAGAAGGGACCTCAGTAGATCATTAAGTTCAACTCCCTGCCCTGGGCAGGAAAGAACTTTGGTGTTAAATGACCCTACCTAGGTGCTTGTGCAGTCTCCTCCTGAAGATCCCCAACATAGCGGAGAGCACCACCTCCCTTGGAAACCCATTCCAGACTCTGGCAACCCTTACTATGAAGAAGGTAATTGTAATGTCCAACCTAAATCTGCTCTCCATCGATTTGTGCCTATTGTTCTCAAGGATGGTTTAGACAGTAATGATCAATGAGCTGAACAATGAGTTGGTCTAGATAACCTCCTGAGGGTCCACCCCAGCTGTAATTACTATTGGAATTTATACACATGCTCCAGGAGTGGGAGTGTGGGGGGGATGTTAACTAGAGTCGCTCTGAGAGCTGCTGTAATTAAAGTACCTGGAGCATTTTGTGCATCAGTGTCCCCATACCTACAAATGATGATGAGGGTGCTTTAACTAAAGCTCATTTGATGAGCTTTAGTTTAAGCAGTCCTGCCACCATTTTTAAGCATGGGGATGCTGATACATGAGACACTGGAATCTGCTGGAGTGCAGTATGGCAGGATACCTTTGGTGCCTGCCACTTTAAGGGCTATAATAAACAACAAAGCAGCCCACAGGTGGCTGCACTCCCAGGCAGGAGTCATATGGCCAGCAGAGGGCTGGCTGATTGGGAAGTGGGACCAGCTGCTAGATATAAGAGCAAGCTTTGAGCATTAGGGCCAGCAGTTTGCTGCAAGCAGCTGGAAGGGGAACATTGCCTGAGTGTAGCTGGTGCTCACATAACATCTTGGGTGTACAGAACAGGAGCTATGGGGATGGTGGAGACTCCTGGTCCTGGGGCATAACCTAAAACTACCCTGTTAGGGTAGGATGGTATAGTGGGGTGCCTGTGGCAAGGTGGTCCTCAGGAAATGCCACACTAGTTGCCTCCATAGTGAAAGGCAATTATGGGGCATCTTATAGTCACAGCCCCCACAAACTGGTGGGTAACCTAGAGTGAGGGCAGGCATGGGTCCAGGCATTATCATCAGGCCTGGGACATGAGGGGCATAGGCCCCGAGGCCCCAGTGAGGGGGCAGAGGAGTGACCCCAGTCCTTCAGGCCCTGTGCATAGGATGGCTTCAGTAGTTTGAGTGAGACTCAGTGAGGAAGTGTGGGTTTAGGTCTCAGTGAAGGGGCATGAGTGGAGGTCCCAGGGAGGGGGTGTAATGGCCAAGGTAAGTCTACGGATGCCTAAGGCTGAATTTGGGCCCGAGGGCAAGTGTTACAGCTCAGCAAAGTAGCCAGGAGAAGTTGGATGATTTTGGATGCCATCTGCAAGGTATGGGACATGATATACAGAAGGTCAGAGCTGTGTATAATGCCCTAGGTATTAGGGCATAAAATGGACAACCTCCTGCATTATTACATCTTTCTTTTATACATCAAGTTATGACAGGTGAGACAGGGCATGCCATTGTTGTGGGAAGCCTTGTGACTTTCCCCCTGTCGCATGCAGTAATTACCATGCTCCAGCAGACTTGATTAATCGAGCCTGCTCCAATGTTCTGTAATTATAGTGAGACAGAATAGCTCCACTGCTCATGTATAGGTGTCCTATAGTTGAATGTGTCCCTTTAAGTCTTAGCTTCTTTAATAGTTGATCCAGTGGCTAGAACACTGGACTTAGGATCCAAAGATTATGGTTCTGTTTTCAACTCTGCTTATAGTATGACCTTATGTTAGTCACTTCCTCAGTAACCTCTATAGAAAAATGGGAGTAAATATCATTACTTTCATTGAGTAAAGCCTAGGGAACTTTGGTTTTATTAGATTAACTAGATAGTTGCGAAACATTTTCTTTATTTTTTTTTTATTTCTTTATTTTTTTGCAACTATCTAGTTAATCTAATAAGAGATATCACCTCTACCATGAGTTCTGATTTGTTTTTGCCTATAGACCAACATGGCTACAACCTGTGTTCCTGATTACTTTTTGGAAGTACTTTTATTTCATATGAAAAATTATAAATGTAAGAGCTAAATAATAAAAAAAACTCACAATAACGATGTAAAAGAGCCTAATGTGTTGCACATTTCTTAATCCATCTTTTTTTTTTTTATTAGCCTGTGGAAGGAGTCAATTTAAAAAAAATAGAATTGTGGGAGGAGAGGATGCAAGGTCTGGAAAGTGGCCATGGCAAGCAAGCTTACAGATGGGAACTTATGGCCATATTTGTGGTGCATCTGTTATTTCAAATAGATGGCTGATATCTGCTGCTCACTGTTTCCTGGATTCTGATTCCATAAGGTCAGTAGAAACCATTTTTAATTCAGGGGTGTGAACTATACTTATATGCTAGAAAAAGTATAAAAGTTATTGTTGGTACTGGATTTAGGACCCAAACCCCTTAGACTAACCATGGCTTTTCCATTTCAATAATAGGCAAATTTATTGATGCACAGTGATAAGAGAAAGGAATAATACAAACAATTCTATAGGTACCAAACCTAGAGTTGTCATCAGAGTCGAGATACATCTGGCCAGGATGTGAGATTAACTCTGAGGTTCTCCCTTGAATGTCAGATGTCAGCAGCTTGGAGGTTGGAGGCCGAGGCTCACCACCCCCACCATCCAGTGGGGTGGATGATACAGGCTGGTTGTATGCCCTCTGTCTATGGCACCTTGTGTTCCCCTCTTTGGGACAGGGACCCTTTGTTATTCTAAAGTCTCTGCTCTCCTTTTGTATACATTTTACCTCCTGATGACCCTTAATCCATGGTTATCACTGATTGGTCTTTCTGTGGTTGTCATACTGTCCACTTTCTGTCCTATCAGCATATTCCTTTGTTTCACAAGCTCATCACGTGCGCACATCCTAATTCGGGCTTTCTAGGTCTTTTCCTAATTTGGTCTGCTCCCCACAAACTGGAACTCTCAGGCCGCCAACTCTTGGGCCTTGTGGCCTGATGCCACCTTATCTCGGGTTATGGAACAGCATGGTATATGCCCATAATTTCCCAGGCTATGTGTATATATGTTAGTTTTGTTGTGTTAGACATCCAGTCTGCCTTAAAGGCTGTGAGAACTGTGACACCAAGGCTTTAGAAATCAGTTAACGTTTGCTGCCACCCTGGGTCATTATTCTAACACATATATATTTACCTACAAAATTAATTCCCAAAAATAAACCTCTAAACACCATTTTCTAGGCATCAGTTATCTATAGTAAATGCAAAGCTAATAGTGATGCAGTCTTTTAATGCACTGCGCTGACCGTAATTGGTATGTTGAATAGATTTTAGATACTTCAGACTTTTGAATACTATATGAAGTGCTCAGACTAATTCTTTCACCATTGTGACCAGCAAATCCTGTGTTTGAACCATGTGACTTTGGTTATGAATACAACTTTTTAACATAACTATATACAAATAAACTGCCAGGAGATTAGAATATCACTCACAGTGGGAGAGCTGGACATATTTACTCAAATATCACATATGCACTCCAGCTTGATTTTTAGGGGAAAGGTATGTTTTAAATAGGGAAGCTGATTTTTCTCTGCTGGAATGGAGGGGAAGGATGGAGATGCTGTAAGATGTCTGCCATGCTTCTTATCCTGCCAACCATCCTGAGTAATTGATGAAGATGAACATGTTAATACATTCAGATGCAACTTTGATAACACCATAGATGTTCTGACTTGCTTAATGACTTAAGGAACCACACCACACCACCCACTTATTCTCCATTATGCTCTCACTCTACTTACTTACAAGCATGGTAGTGCATATGCTGACTGAAAAGTTGATAGAAGGGTGATAGAAGGGTTGTTGCCTTGTGGTTTAAATAGGCAGGATAGGTGAAATTCCCAAAGACTGGAAATTGGAAGTTCTGGTTCCTTCAATAAATGTCAGTCTAATGAAGAGTGTGGCTCACAAAACATTTTGTAATGAAATACTTGATAGGACTGTGCAAAGCTTTGGGTAGTGATTTCAGTTTGGAGGAGATTCGGCTTGATTTGGTGGCCAAATCTCCAAATCTGAATCAGGGGACCAATTTAAAGGTCCAAATTGATTCAAAGCTCTCCAAGTCTTCGAAAAAGATTTGGAGAGCTTTGATTCGGACAGTCCCCGGTGGCTTTAGCAGGGCGCTGCAGCCACTCCTGATCTGGTAAGTAGAGGGGAAGGGGAGGTGGAGGCTGGGGGAGGGAGGAGGGGACTACGGGGGGACCCCTGCCAGCCCTCCCTAACTGCCCTCATGCAGAGCCCCCAGTGTGGTGCGGGGCAGTGGGGATTGCCCCTGCTGCCAGGAGTGGCGAGTCTGGGGATTTTCTGGGGGGTTTGGGTTTTTTTTTTTTCTTAAAGGGCCAGAGCTGGCCTGGGCAGGGCACTCATGGGGGGCTGGGGGAGTGAAGAAGGGGTTACAGGGCTCATGCAGAGCCCCCCTTGCAGTGTAGGGCAGTTGGGGCAGCGGGGATCACCCCCTGCCCAGCAGCACTCTGAGACGGGGGGGTGGGGGGGAGTTAACAGGTGCTGGGAGCTGGGGCAGGTGGGGCGGCCATCGCTGGGTGCTAGAGAAGTCATTTTTTTCTGTAGGTTTGCCTGCTGCGTCAGAAATGAGAATGGGCATGCTACTGCTTATACAGAGGAAATAGTAATTTCCAGAAACAAAACTGAAGCATATGAGCACTCTGTGGGTTGATGTGTAGCCGTCACTGCTGACGCTGGCTGACCTTGCCTTCCCAGTTTAGCTTTATGTGGTGTCAGGGAAAAAACCTTAACCTGCCTGCTCCCTAGTTTTTTTTTTCCGGAGATTGGGGCCAATTTCCTCCTTTAGGGCTATGTCTACAGATTAGATTTACAGTGGAAAAGCTGTTGGTCAGAGGTGTAAGTAAGCCAGTAGAAGCCATGATGATAAGGTGCAGTTATACTATGCTGGTGAGAGCACAACGTTGCATTTAAGGATAAGAGAGGTGCAGGGTATTTTACAGCGGCATCCACCCAAGGGCTAATTGGCTCATGTAACTTGTCTAGACAATGCCTAGATGAAGACTTGGTGGAATTTGGGCTGGAAATCTCTCAGTGCAAAAAAATGCTTTCCCGGAAAGCATGATTATGTAAACAGTGTGCAAAAACAAAACCTAACTCTTCCATGAAAATAAAACACAAAACAGTTGCCTTACTAGAAATGCTTTGTAAGATGTTTGTTTGCTCTCTCGCTTGCTCATTTTTGAGGATGACTAATGAAAACTGAAGCCCACTTAACTCTTACCCAAACAAACTAGTCCTGTATTGCGTACCTCATGGTTGTTTTATTGACCTTGCAGATACTCTATGCCTTCTGGCTGGAAAGCATACATGGGCATAAGGATCATGAGCAAAAACAGCAATCATGTAGCTATGAGATCAATCAAAAGGATTGTTGTCCATCCACGGTATGACCAGTATATCTCAGACTATGATGTTGCCCTGTTGGAAATGGAAACGCCAGTATTCTTCAGTGAGCTGGTACAGCCCATTTGTTTACCCAGCAGCCCTAGAATATTTTTTTATGGAACTGTCTGCTATGTAACTGGCTGGGGAGCCATAAAAGAAAATAGTATGTTCATTTCCTGGATATGTTTCTTGCAAGTTTGACTGAAATTTTGGCTGTAAAGGAGTTGCATGTTCATGGGCCTAAGAAAAATAATTATGGTTTACCTAACAGATCTGTTAAAATCTAACATATATTTCTTTTTAGCCAAGACAGCTTTAAATAATGCCTGCACCAAACCACAAAAGGTGTTCTGCAGAGATTCTGAATGCTTATATGTAGTAATGTTATGACTCTCTTAATTTCTATAACTGTTTGAATAACCTTTGAGTTTTCAGTTTCTAAGGGGAATTGTCCTGGATTAGCAGTAAATTGTACTTTGTTCATTTCCCTTCCAGAATACTTTGCTTTACTTGTGAAGTTTTGATTTTGCTCAGACTAAGAAGTAGTATGTATCCGAATCAGAGTTCAAGAGCTTGTGGGTCCCAGTCTCTTAAATAGTAATTTGAAATATATTATGGCCACATGTCTCGCATTTGATCCTTTGTTGTCACTGTACTCATTTTGGCTTTCTTGAGATAAGCTTTATCTAGCAGTTAACCCCAAACTTCTTGATCTTAGATGCTTAATAATAAACTGCAAATAGATATTGAAAAATGTGATTTCCTAAACTGTCAATTAAAACAATGAACTGATTACATTAAAATGTCTCTTTAAGTAGAATTAAATAGGTCACATGTTCTCCCATAATTCTACAAAAAAATCTAGAAAAATGTGTAAAGCCCACGTTTAAAGGTGACAGTATGTGACACTAATGGTAAATGTTTAATGGCACCAAATCTGGCTTTTTCTATAGCATAGCAAACAGCTGATATCAAACAGCAAAGTTGAACCTTCTATATGACTAGCTGGCATTATTTTTATCCTCTTCACCCCTCTCTGAGTGAAATATTGGGAGGGAAAATGGTAGAACTGTCATGAGAAACTTATATAAATGATCTTATTTCTATTAGCCTATTTCTGGGAATAGTTCTCACCCTTAATTAGTAGCACTGACTAATCAAAGGAAAGACTAAGGCAATGATGTTCAGCTAGGGTGCCTTGAGATCCTTCTAAAGGTGCCATACAATATTATTCTGTTTGGTATGCAAACACCTGCGCATGATTCACATGATTAAACCCAGAGATTTCAAATAAATATTGATGTCAAAACCATTCTGTCCTGTTGTGGTCGTTTTGAGTTTTTTTGCAATAGAAAAATTGCTCTGTTGTCTTTACATTTTTAATATTTTTTTTAGTTTTTGTAATATGCCACTAATTCAAAAACAATTCTGGAAGGGTGCCTTGAGTCTAAAAAGATCCAAGGACCGCATTAAGGAAATACAACAAATCAACAGGAAAAAGTTTGCGACTTTCTATTCTCTTGAAGGATCATACATGAATGGTATTACAAATGGACATGCAAAAGCTGTGGGCAGAAACAGTCTGAGAGAGCCAGAATTACATAGCAATTCTCTTTTAAAACTGGTGACGTGTATGTTCAGATCTCTCATTGCTTAACTCATTAATTTCTTTGGAAACCTTACAAATCATATGCTTATTTTCCTAGGTCAGCTTGCCAAAACACTGCAAGAAGCTAGAGTGAAAATAATCAATCAAAGTGTCTGCAGCAAGCTTTATGATGATCTGATTACTTCTCGGATGCTGTGTGCAGGAAACCTCAATGGTGGCATTGATGCATGCCAGGTAAAGCAGAAAGCTGCAGGGAAACTTGAAGAAGGATTTCTTGTGGTTTATCAGAAATATTTGATTAATCATATTCACAAGCCGTGTTCTCCACCACATATGAATAGTGACAGAATTAAAAAAATGTTCATTTTAAAAGAATGTGCAAGATTGATGGCTCAAATCTAATCTGCCTCCTAGACATCTAAAAGACTTTGCAGCTGCTTGCCCAAAAAATACTCCCCTCTGGAGGCGAGTCCTGTTGCAACATGTTGGAGGCACATAGCTCTCCCCTTCTCATGCTGGGCAGTTTTTTTTTGTCTGTTTTGCCAGTATCTATCCACCTCAGAGGGGAGATATCTGCAAAATCTAGGACCTAGATTCTAGGTTGTTCAGCGGTCTGCCTCAACCAGTACATCTTAGAAGAGCATTGACGAGTTTAAACCAAACCTCAGTGGCAGGAAAAGGCATGGCCCTCATCTGGCCCATTAACCTAATGTTTATGGTACTTTTCAGCCATCAAGTGGGAGGCCTGGGTTCTAGACCCCACTCAGCTGGAGGGGGGGAATCTACACCTCGCACTTCTGTATAGATTTTCATGGAACAATAGTACATCTGTCTGCATTTCTCTGCCTTGGTTTCTTTATTGTTATTGAGTGTGTCATGGTTTTTCAGTCAAACTTTTAAGGATCAAAAAGTCCTTTCTGATCCTGCCTGCACATGGTTTCTTCCTCTGGAACAATAAGTCTGTTGTTATTTTTCTCTCAAAAGACTAGTGAGAAACCCTTCCCTTAATAATCTCCAGTCCTCCTTGCCAAGTGTCCTGTGTGGTTAGCCTTGTCAAGAGATCAAAGCCTATTCTTTGCTTAGATACTAGCCTACTTGGGTAGGGGGCCGGTTCTTGCTCTAGCTGTATTAAATTGTTAAATATAATGAACATTTAATGATTGTCCACGTTTAGTCCTGTGCCAAAAGCAAAAATTTCTCTTGTTGCTTCCATTCAGTTTGGGCTTAAAACAGAAACAAAAGAGAGCAAAAGAACCTTGTGTCCTAGACTAGAATTTGCTGTCAGAACCACATTCCAAATAACACACTGGATCCCTAAACTGCGCCTAGATGGATTCACCAAAGTAGTTGCAATGTATTTAAAACAAAAAAACCAACCAACCACACAAACAAAAAAAACCCCCCAAACCCTCTCATGGAATAAAAAAGATAGGGATGGAAGGGAACCTTGGGAGAACATCTGATTTATCTTCTTCCTCCAAGGTCATATCAGCTATACCTAAACTGTTCCTAGATATTCATCTAACCTGCTTTTATAAATGCTACATGATGACGGGTCCACAGCCTTCCCAGATAACCCAGTCCTGTGTTTAACTATCTTTACAACTAGTTTTCTTTTATCTGTCCTAAATTTCCCTTGTTGCAACCTGTGTTCATTACTTCCTAAGTCCAGTGAATGTGGCAAACAGTTTGTAATTTTTTTTCATACTTGACCATTCTAACTTTGTCTCCTGTCAGCCTTTTACGAATCAAACCTAATTCTTTCAATCTTTCCTCAGAGATCATATTTTCTAAATCTTATGAAAATTCTTCTTGCTTTCCATCAACTTTCTGCACTGGGGAAACTTTTTTGCATGTGAATACCCTAAACTGGACGCTGAAATCCAGCTCAGGCCCTCTCACTGCTGAATACAATTCAATATTCCTGCTTACATATCCCTTTGTGGTGGCTGTTTTTGCAACAGTAGGACATTGGTAATTCCTATTTAGTTAATCATCTTCACTTTCTACAAAACTGCTGCCTACCTATAACATGCTGCTACCCCATGTTGTAGTTGTGTAGCTGACAATTCCTTCTCAAGTGTCATACTTTGCATTCATTCTTATAGAATTCAAGCTATTATTTTCAGGTTTTTTCTTCAAATTGTCATTTTGATTTTTAAAACCTCTCAGAAATACATTCCATCCCTTCCAGCCTTGTACCTGCTAATTTAGTAAGTGTATTCTTTGTCATCCAAGTAATTGATTTAAAACATTGAGTGTGTCTACACATGCATTTAGGCATAAATAAATTTAAAGCGCATTAACTTAATGCACATTAAGGCAATTTAGGTTTGCATCTATGTGTGCATGCATTAAAGTACATTAACGCCATGTGCATGTTATACGGAGCATCTTACACAGGATTCATCATACACAGCATTAATGCACCATAATGTGTCTACATGTGTGTTAATGCACTTCAGCTATTCTCACACACACATAACCTAAAATTGCCATTTTTAAGGTGCATTAAGGTCTCACACATAAATATGCACCCTTAATGTGCCTTAAATTGGGCTAAATTGCCTTAAATTGGCACATGTAGATACAACCATTGACTACTTGATTTAAGATAAGCATCAGAAGAACACTTCTACATCCTGCCTTCTGGTAAATGTTTCTATTTTGAGAGCAAGCCATTGATAACCATTTCTTGAAAAATGTTTGAGGGTTTTTTTCCCACCAGTTACATACCCATTTTATAGTAGTTTCCTTTAGTGGTCTAAAAGAATTTATTTTTGGTGACTGAAGTTAGGTTTACTGATGTAAAATTGCCTTCACTTTCCTTTGCCCCCATTTAAGGGAGAAAGTTTATCTTTCCCAAATCTGAAACCTCTCTAATTCTTCAAGCGGACTAAGAGATATAACTGCTAATGGTTCTGAAAATGCTCTAATAAGCTTAAAATAATTAAAAACACCAAATCATTTGTGATCTTGGGGTATCTAAACATAGATGGCTGACTTGTATTTCAAAAGAAAGTAATCTTACACTTGTGATTCTTGTGTAACTTCTCAGAACACTTCTATTCCTTTCCAGAAAGACATCTCTAAGCCAGAGAGCTAAATTTGTAGAACGAATAAGAATGTGCTGCACTGTGCTTATAATTCAGTATGACTACAAAGTTTGCCACAGTCTTGCTTAAGAAAGTATTAGTGATATCTCCCTGTATTCTCTGGGTGTAATTGTATGCATGCTTTTAGGTTTATGACTCATTGCTTGACTTTGTCACCATGTTCTTCCTGATACCAGTTAATAATTTATTGGTTAGCACAGATGGTAGTTCCCTTTTTTCATGTCCTTTTCCCCCCTCTGTTCTGCTTTATGATCAGATTTTGACATGAGAGTTCAGCGAGTCTCACTTTCCTTATATCCTTTGTCCTTTTTCTTGACATTGTAGTGCTAATTTGCATGCTGGAGTCTTACTGGTTGAGATAAAATGTTAAATAAAATTACTATGACATATAGACATTGTCTAGTAATAGGAAATAATGATTAGAAGTTGGGGGAGAAATTATGTAAAAATGTAAGTTTCCAGATATATCCTGACATTGATTATAGTGTTCTGTGTATATTCTAATGGCTGGACTGTATCCTTCTCTTTAGGGCGATTCTGGAGGTCCTTTGGCCTGCATAGGAAAGGAAAATAGGTGGTACCTTGCTGGAATTGTGAGCTGGGGTGAAGGATGTGCTCGGCGTAACCGTCCTGGTGTATACACCAAAGTGACAGCTCTTTATGACTGGATTCGTCTGTATACAAAGTGATGCACTTGGCAGGCAGCACAAACCATCCTGTTTGCTGAAATTCCTAGAAATGCAGTCTGTGAAGCACATCTTCATGGCAATTACAGTTCATGGTATTTTCTGTGCGTGTCGTTATTTTCTCATGGATTCATCTTTTGTTTTCCTCCTCGTGAGAAACAAGCAACAGGTTTGACAAAAGTGAGAGCAGCTTACAACCCTGAGCTAAGATTCAACAAAATCGTAATTGATATTCAAAGTGTTTCTTTTGCCTCTGAGGCAAATGCAGAAGGAACATGTACCCAGACCATGTGCATAGGTATGGTCTTGCCTTTCTCTTGTTAATGCTTCCAGGCAAGCTTCATTGTCCACTTGTATGTTCAGACATGACAGAAGGCAAGTCAGGGTGATGTGGTTTGAAGTCAGGAGGTTAACCTCATGATAGTCCACACCAGAAAGACTGTAATATGTTTAAATAAGAATCCAAGCTTTCAAGGTGAATAATTGATCCTCCAGAAGGCTAGAGGTTCATCAGGATCTGTAGTTGTTATTAGAATATAATTGTCATCAGTTCAAAGCTGTGATGTACCAAATTCTTCATGTGCTATCAGCTCACATTTCAGATGCTACGGGACCCAGTAACATGGCTAAAATGAAAGGGGTATGTTGCTAGGGTTGCTCAAGAAATGGTCAGATGACAAATGCCCTGTGTTCAATGGCTTAATCAGTCAGAAGTGATGCAAGTAAAACAGCATTTCACATTTGAGTCTCTAGAAGTTCACTGGTCTTCAAGCCCTCCTCCTAGAATTATTTTTCTTCAGTCCACTCATTTTTTTAAAAAACAAGAGAAACCGGTAGGTTTCTGAGCTCTTATCTTTTCCTGGTTACAGCATTCAGCAGTTACACCCAGTTCCTGGGCAGCTTCCCCATGCTTTCACCTTCTCAGGATGTTGCTTCCCTTTTTGACTTCGCTGATACATGCATGTCTACAGAAGCAGGTGAGAGGGAGAAGCCTTAATATCTACCCAAGGAGACCACAAATCATGAAGGGGGAAGGGAGGATTCAAGGGAATAGTATTTTTAGGGGCGCAGCGGTAAAGATTTCTTTGGTCGATGCTGATGGCCAATTATATTAATCATCCATGTTGGCCAATGCTGATCTGATAATTGATATGCAGCCCAGCAGCTTGGCGACCAGTGTCCATCTGGTAAGTATATGGTGGGGGGGAGGTATGGAGAAGGAAAGGGGCATGGAGGGGGTAGATTGTGGCCCCCCATGGTGAGGGAGGAAATGGGGCTGGGCTGGGGCAGGGGCAGGCACTGCTGGGGTGGGGTGGGAGCCATGGGCAGCTTGTCCAGGGGGAATTCAGGGGGATGGGGCAGTGGGGCAACTCCCTGCCCCTGCACAAACTCCTGGGGGACACACAGGAGGCATGTGTCCCTTGGATTTGTGCATTGGGTGAGGGCAGGCTGCCCACTGTGGGTTCAGGGCTAGGGACTGCAGGCAGCAGTGGCTCTGAGAGGGGGGGGGGGGGGGGGGGGGGACACGGTTTTGAAAACCCCACCCCAAATTTTGCGTTTGCACCCCAGAACCCCCCCCCCCCAGTTAAAATCCCCCCGC
>JAGPOW010003316.1:2451365-2480901 GCA_030014935.1 Caiman crocodilus | reverse complement strand
CCCCCCCCCCCCCCCCCCCCCCCCCCCCCCCCCCCCCCCCCCCCCCCCCCCCCCCCCCCCCCCCCCCCCCCCCCCCCAACAGGATGAGCTACAGCCACACCAAAATTTGCCTTTGCCACCCAGTAGCCCCACCTCCCAGTGTCACTGCCTCCTGCCCTGCACAGATGAGCCCAGCCTGCCCAGACCAGGAAGAGGCCAATGCAGCCCACAGTCAGCAGCCCACCCTCACCCTGACCACAATCTGGGGGCACGTTACCCCCACGCTTCCCCCAGGGGTATGCACAGCAGCAGGGAGCCCTCCCTCCCTCCCCTGGAGGAGCCACCCACAGCTCAGTCCCACACCCTGCCCCAGTCTGCCTCAGCTGGGCAGCCCCTACCCCAGCCCCACTCCCTTCCTCGCTGTGGGGGGCCTCGATCTGTACCCCCATGCCCCTTCTTCCCTCACAGACTTACTGGCCAGATACTGCTCTCCAAGCTGCCGGGCTGCACTCCTGGCTGCTTGCGTGCTGTAGGTCCGCACATGCACGTGGCATTTATTGATGACATTATTAGCTGCACCAGCCAAAAAAAGGCGATTGCTGATTAATGTCAATTTTCCTTTTATCAGTGCTGATAGGAGATACGCCGATATATTGGTGCACCTCTGGTTGTTTTCTATGTACCCAATCGATCACAACCTTTTTTTGTCCATTACTAATATCCATGTAACAGACCTGGTTCACACTGTCCAAAGCTGTCCAGAAGATGTTAAGTTCATTAATTTTATCAACAGATTTCTCTAACCCTTCTTAGACCACTTTAAAAATCTCGCTCAGTATCCCATTCTTCTTTGTTGTCTTTCTTATTTCTTCTTAAACTCATTTCTACAATCTGACTTGTGTTACAGTATATTTTGTGCATGGTATCTTTTGTAAATATTGTGTAAGTACTGGATAGGAGTTCTAATCATATTGTGGTTAGTACATAATCCCAGTGTCTAAGACTGATTTTAACATAGATGAAATATTAAAGTGTGTGGTATTGTTCCTCCAATTTTGCACCAAGTATGACCCCCCCCCCCGCATTTTCTAAACTTTAAAGATATCAAAAATCATAAAATTATCTTACTAGTGTATTTCTTCTTCTCGAATAATCTATCACTTCCTTCCTTCCTATGTTTTAATAAATAAACTTAATGAAAATGCAGTGATTTAAGTGTTTTGGTTTTTCTGTACCACTACAAGTGTGTAGTCTGAATTCTTGGAGTACTCAGAGGTGCACTGGCAGCTTGGAGTCTCTTTGTTTTTCTAAGGTTGTAACAAGCCTCTTGTCTTATGATGTAGGTTTATCACAGATCTGGATGGCAAAGTTCAATTTCAGTTCTTGGTTTCCTTTGAAATGGAAGGGGAGGGGTTGTTGAGTTAGGTTTCAGGTCATTCCTTTTATAGTTTATGGACCACAAAGCATGAATCTTGGTCCAAACATAACCAAGAAACATATTTGGCTTCAAGAATTTGTATGCAAGTCTGTCTCTCTCCAGTTGTGACCTGAATTAACTTCCTTCCTGTTGGATGAGAGAAATATAAAGACAATCTTAATAAAGTTTACACAAGTTAATGATTGAAAGATGTTAAGCAGGTCACCTTTCCTACTGCACCAGAACTGGATTTCTAACCAGTCGCTGGATTAAGCAACTGAGATCTGACAGGAGAACCAAAACGTTCCAGGAGACCATTTGAGGTAGAAATGATCTGAATCAACACCCTAAAGTAAGACATATAATTTGCACTTAGTCTTCTGCTGAGCTCTTTGATGTCATTTAAGGCAAAAGGTGCTGCATAAATTTAAAGGGTCTTTCTGGTTTTGGACAAGGAAAGCAAGGCTACAATCAAGCTCGATGGCAGCTGTGTGATTGGATGGATGGATGGATGGATGTAGCTAGCTTTGAAAGCTGATCCCTGAAAACCAGAAATCTTGATTTTGAGAGAATCAGGGGACAGAATTATATTGCAAGTGTGATGGAAGTTGGAAAAGCCATTAACACTTAACGTCACTTTTGCTCTCCTTGCAGTGAGCTGGATGTTTAGCCAGCGGGGGGAAGGGAGAGGAAGGTGAAAGAAGCTTCTCTTCTTCTTAACTTCCTCCTCATGCCCTAACTCCCCCACACTTGAGTGTGGAAGGGACCTTCAGAGAGACTGAACATAAAAGCAAGCACCAGCCCTCTGTCAAACTTTTTTCAGCCATGTGGAAGAAAGGTATTTTGGATAGAGGAGAAAAAAGAAATATTCATGGCATACTAAACTGGCAGTGAAGGAAAGGAAGGTCTGGGGGGAAAAGAGGAGTGGGGGTGCACAGAGAGCACCTTGGCATAGTGAGAAAAAAATGGGGGACTGGGGAGCTGGGTTCAGCTGCGTAGCCCAAAGGTGCTGCGAGCTGAGGTTTCACATGATGAAGCAGCCAGATATGCATCCTACCTTATTTTACAGTAGTTTACCTATGTAGGCAAACTGACGGTCTTGAGCCCCATCAAGATCAAATTCTGAGCCCTTCTCTCTCCAAACGCATGCTCCCCATGGCAGCTTTCTAATGGGGTCGGTGACAGCAAAGGGCATCTCCGGTCTAAGATTAAGTAACATGAAGCACCTTATGACCCTCCAGTCAACTTGACAGGATACCAAATGTGTGCACTCCAGTAGCTGATGCTTGTGACACAGAGAGGATTTTGCTTGTTTGTCCTGTTGTGGGGAGGTGAATGCTGGGAATACAAACTGTATTTGTTTTAGTAGTGCTTGGCGGTTTTATCAGGGACACTCTCTTGCCCCAGGGTCACTTGCCTGCTCATGCTTGCTGAGGGCTGATGTAGCAAGGTAACCAAACCGGAAAATCCTGTATTGCACAGCTAGAGAATGAGAGCCTGTTTCCAGAGTCAAGACTTTTGTTCCATCCCTTTCCTTTGCAGAGGGTACACTCACAGATGGATTTCCCCTTGTTTGTCATAGTTGCGATATCCCTCGCCTGTTTAACTATGCTGACCTCGCTGCCAGTGCCTCAAGGCTCCTTGCTAAACAGATAGTGAGATAACTGTGACCACAACAAGAAGTGAGCCTTTTCTCAGGACTTGCCTTAAAGTCAGTTTCTCACAGAGACATGGAAACTGTGAATGGTCATGTTCCTGAGCAGGGTTGTGAGGTTATTGAATTAGAAGAAAGAGAAGAACCGAATGGAGATGAAGATGAGGCAAAAAGTGAGGACCCGCTTAAACCTGAAGAACCTACAAAAAGTAAGGTAGGACTTTGTCATTTGCTTTGTGCTCATAAAGATGTTATCTAAACAGAGAAAGTGAAGTAAAGGAGCATTTCAGGGTCATGGGAGCTTTTTGTAAAACTATTTCATAACATTTTTTGTTCACTTATGCTTAAATGCCACTTGTCTCCTTCATGTTTTCTTATACTTTAAAAGCAAGGTTTTGAGGCTTAGTTTTGTGTTTTCTCACCTCCTGTTAATGACATCTGCTAGGATGGCAGCAGGATTTGGGGAATAAAGTTCTTTTTTCATTTTTCCTGAGCAAAGGGAAAGTAGCCCGTTTATTTTATTAGTTTCACTTTCCTATTTTGTCTTGCATTCTGCATACGTGAAAGGGATATTGAAATTCAAACCATTTTTTCACTTAGAAATAGCATACTAGGAAAAGATATTAATAGTGGGATTTTTCTTAATTTGTCCTCTCCCACAATGTAAATCAAATTTATTGATTGTCCTTTAATATACAACTTAATGTGCATGGAACTGGAAGCAATGACAATTAGAGATGATCAATATTAGTTGATAAAACCCATCACCAAACAAAATATAAATGTATTTATATTTGTCCAACTAATAGCACAGCAAATTTCTAGACCGGGCCTGTCTGTGGTCACAGCTTGCAGGTGCTACAGAGTTTATTAATTTGTATGATGAGGAGACGGAGAAGTTTCAGTGACCTCCAGGCTTCAGTTTGGGTGAAAAACAATCTCTCTCTCTCAGGGTGTGGCAAAGACAAATTTTAATTCAGGTTTTTAAATCTGAGTCTGGGTCCCTTACCTATCAGACTACTGCAAGTAAGGTTTTGTTTGAATGTATACGGCCCTAACTCCACTGAACAATTGGTTAGTGAGCAGACTAATGATATCTATTGTTGTGGATGCTATTACTCCTGGCTCCTTTTTGGGCATTTCTCTTATTGATCTGCTCCATTGTATTTGACTAGAAAACTTTGCAAAACTTTCCACAGCTGCTCCCACCCGAGCTCTGACACATCAGTTTCCCAGCAGTAGAGAGGGTGTGTGTTCGTTTTGTAGGGAGGGGTCAGATCTGAGTGCGTACCTGAGGTCATGTCGGTGTACACATGTTTAGTGGAAGCAGCATTTTTGTAATGGCTTTAGCAGATGGCTGGAAACCGAAGCAGAAACTCTGTTCCTTTGGCAAGTGTTTTCCTTAGTTGCCCCATTCTTAAAATGGGAACTATGCTTGCTGAGTTTACAGATTGTTTTAAGCAACCATTAGTAAACTTGACAGGCAGATAAAACATGAGACATGGGTGCAAAGTATTGATTTGAAAGCTCTTTGAGTTGCTTTAAAAAACAAGCTCCTGTTAATTTTCAGTGTTAAATTCAGTTACATACTTAAATATTCAAATTAAAATATTATATCTTTCAGATAAAAATGCCCTATAGCATGCCCTACTCATTTTCTCCTTATTCTTGAAACTCTTTCCTAAAAAGGGAAAACTACCAAATGTTAATTCATCCAGTGATGTGAATCTATCTGTAAGCATTTGTTGTCATTTGTTATATGTTTTTACAAACTCCTGTCCCAACTCCCTATCCCAATAGGCTCATCTGTGAAAGGTATTTTGTAAGCTACCTTTTGAGGATTACAACTGAGAAATTTGAACTGCGTACCAAAATGAACACCCTGAAAATCCATCCAAAATAAAAATATCCTGTTACTTGTGGGCATACACTTCTCACAAGATGATCATTCCCTCTCCAGTCTTTCAGGTATAATCCTCAAAGGGAATTTACAAAACACCTTTTGTTGACAAGCCTACAAACGTCACTTCATAAATCTACTGGATACAAAAAATCATGGACTTAATATAGACGTTGGATTTATGCCACATTACAACCTGCCTGACGTCTGAATCAGCAGGTACCTGCCGGAAGCTTACCATTTGCGTTCTTCACACATTCCCTCCCTCCCCTCCTATCTCTACCCTTGGGATGACTTCCTGCCCCTTAGGGCAGGGGCTGGACCTGATGATCCCTAATGGGAACCCTTCCAGCCCCAATGCCTATGAAATCTATGAATTCTTCTGAACTTTCATCCATTTACATTTCCCCAGGCTTCTTGTCACGCTTTTAGCTTCTTTTCTACCATGGAAAACTCAGAACAACAACAGAGTCTCCCAGTGCCTGAAGGAAGGGTGCTTGTGCCTAAAAGGTTGCAAAGAACTTTTTCCAACTATTTAGTTAGTCTAATCAAAGATACTATATCTGCTGAAAGAACCTTGCCTGTCTATGTCCTTAAACCAACATGGCTACAACCAAAATCCCTAAAACTTCAACAACAACAACAAAAAAAAGGCAAAACAAAGCATTTTTCTGAGCAAGGTTTAGTACGTACCAACAGAGGTTAACTTAGAGTTATTTGCTCTCTGTGTTTATCTTTGAGAACTCTTTGGCCTAATGTTTTAGTTAGGTTGTGAATACTTTTGTAAACTCCTCCTCCTTGGTATACCAGAGTAGGTAAACACTCAAGAGGCAGCTTGTGGACTCTGTAAACTGCAACAGGCTATATGGTCTGGTTCAAGAAACTTGGAAGTGCTGTGAAATGTACAAATACCATTGCTGATTATTTCTGATCCTAGGAAACCCGGGAAGCTTTTAGATGAATTCCTCATAGTCTGTACAGTATTTAAACCAAACAGCTATATTTAAAGGTATTTAGCAAGTGGAAACTGTGTGCTGAGCACAATTTCCTATTGAACTGTTGTATGTACCTACCATAAGAAAGATTCTATGATACACGAGCCCTCTTGTGTTAGGGTAGCTTGCAGTGTTTGCGGGAGGGGTAACCAACTGAATAACTGGCAAATAGCTGCATCCTCCAGACTTTGTAAACTCCTATAATAGTTATGCAGGTAACCAAGACATGCAAGACCTGAGTTTCCTGGTGACTTCTGTGAACCCCTGATCAAATCCCTGATGTGCCTATAGTTTGCCACCTTTTTCATATTAGTTACAATGGTTCAAGGAACTTAGACTTTTTATCAAGGCAGTAACTCTTTCCAGACAGATTACTGTTAAAGGTATTTAATAAAACTGATCTTCCACCCATGCAGGTGTATTTAAGTTAAACCTATTTAATTTAAGATGAGTGGGTGCGTCCAGACAATTGGGAAAGCATGTTTCCCCCAGGGACAAGCAGCTGTGGCACAAGCCTGCTACTTGTTCCCGGGGAATGCCTGTGCCACACGTGCTCTGGTACATGGCAGGTTACCCTGGGTGGGGTAGGGGAGGCTGGGGTCAGGAACTCTGCTGGCTCCAGCAGCCGTACCTGGTATCCTGGGGGCCTTTGGGAGCTGTAGCTGCGTCACTCCTGCAGCAGAAACCCTGGCCAGTAGTTGGAGCACAGCTCTGGTCAGCCAGGCTCCAGTTTTGGGTGGCGTGCTCTGCTGCTACATGCACAGCCCCACTTTTTTTGACCTAGGTGATCCTGTGTTCAAAAAACCCACACCAAAATAAAACCAACCTCCCTGTGCTGAAAATGCATGTGTGATGTGGGTGCTGCAGATAGATCTGTGGCACCACATACTGCATGTTTGTGCTTGTCTGGATGTGCCAAGTGTATTTATGCAACCTTTTGAGCTAACTTAGCTGAATCAGGTTAAAATTGAACATTTGGTTGAAAAGTTGCAAAGGTGCAAGTCTGCCTTTTGTAGAAACAAACCTATACATTTGACAGTTGACTAAATAGTACACAACAGCTCCTAGTTTTCATCTTTCAGTTACAAAGAAGGCTAGGTTGGTCCTTCTGTTAATTGGTTTTGCTACTGTGTGACCTTGGGTGCGTGAATTTGGCCATCTTTTTATTAAGATAGAGCTAGGTGTATAATTTTGGAAGTGCTTTGATCCCCTTGAGTGAATAAGAAAAGGCACAGTGAAAATGTAGAGCTAGATAGCATTATCTGTTATCAAATTTTAATCTTGTGTTTGGGTGGGGGGGGTCCTCCATCTTTATTTGTTAACATCAATTTCCTTTTTATTCTTTGTGTGACTAGGAAAGAATCTGGAGACCATGTAGAGAAGTAGTTTTCTGGAAATGTAAGCTGTGGATGCTTTTACTGGCAATTTTTCTAGTGATCCTCCTATTTATTACCCTCAGCTTAATTCTTTATTCAGGTATGTACATTTCATGGGAGTTAAGAACAGAGGTTCAAAAGACCCACGACAAAATTGATTCAATCTTCACAGTTTTTTCTAAGCTGTATAAATTGAACTGATAACAAACTGAACTGATGTTCAGTGTCTAAGGCTAGGTACAGACAGTCAAAAGGGCCAAGGTTGAATCAATTCAATCTTTACACATTAGTCTAAACTGCACAGACTAAATTGAAATAGAAGTGAACAGACATTTACCCTTAATTCAGGAAGTGCAGTCACATGCCTGCAGTAGCTCAGGCCAGAACACAGGGGCGCTACAGCATGGCTCTCTGGCTGTGTTCACTTCCTCTTCCTGCTACCCCTGAGGTCTTTTGGATTTGCAGTCCAGCAGGATGACAGCAGAACTCTGCAGGGTTGCTCATCACTTCCTCTTCCTGCTTCCAGGTGCCTCTGGGATTTGTATCCACAGTTGCAGCCAACAGTAAGTTTGAGCAGGGAAAAGAGAGTTTAAAACCCCTCCCTGGCCCCAACCCCCAGCTGGGGTTTGCCCAAGGGTCAGTTCCCACCCCTGTAGACTGGGCTGCATCCCCAGCCAGATTTGCTGCCCCCCAACCCCCTTTGTCACCCAGTCCTCACTGCACCATACTGGGCAGACCCCACCTAGGGGAGTGCATTTCCACCTCACCTTCTCCCCTGCCTCGCTGAGGTAGATGGCTAAGGAGAAGGCAGGGCTGAGCCAATCCCAGCCTGGCTCTCAGCTGCAGGGAGGGAGGGGCGGGGGGAAAGCAACCTGGTGGGGAGAATGCCAGGTGGGAGCAGGGTGGGGGGTGTTCCCTACCTCTAGGAGGTGGAGGCTGGGGAGAGGGCAGGGCTAAGCTGATCCCAGCCCGGGTGGCTGGACTGCAAGGGAAGGAGCAAAAAGTCCCCACCACAGGGGCTTTTCCTCCCGTTGCTGTACAGCCTGGGGCTAGAAGGTCTTGGAAGTCTTTCTCTAACCCCAACCTGCCAAGCTAGCAGACACAAGCAGGTCGGGGAGCAGAGGCTTTAATGCCTCATCTCTGTGACAGCTGGGGGCAGGGCCAGCCATGGAGCAGGCAGCACAGCCCACAGCTGCAAAGCATCCTGACATACTAGGAGACCATGAGTTAACTTGAGTTAGGAGGGGTTCTGGGGTAGAAGCTCCTTAAACTGGTTTAACCTAAATCAGTTAAATCTGATACTGCATCCAGCCAGGTTTATTTTCAACCAGTTTGGGCCATTTTGAAAGCAGTTTATGTGCATTGAGCTTCTGTTCTGTTACAGGTTTAAACCAGTTTCCAATCACTTAAACCAGTTTGTGTAACGTCTGTCCTTAGCCTAATAGTATATGTCTCTCAAATCAAGTGAGATCTACGACATCATGCTGTGACCTGGCTTTAATTTTGTGATGGAAAGATTGCAGTTTTGGGTGTTGATTTATCAAAGGTGATAGGCTGAACTGTGGGTTATTGTTAGTTGTAAATAAGGACTTTACTATCTTGAATTTGTACAGACTTTTGGGATGCCTGTACATGTCCTGAGAGGCTGCGCCAATGTTCTGTAATTACAGCACGCCGGAGCAGACTCGATTAATCAAGTCAGCTGGAGCGTGCTAATTAGCACACTCCAGCCAGCCTCTGTGTCTTGTGTATCAGCATCCCTGTGCTTCAAAGTGGCGGTGGGGGTGCTTTAACTAAAGCTCATTCAAATAGGTTTAAAGCATCCCCACTGCCATTTTGAAATCCGGGGACACTGATACATGAGGCGCTCCAGGCACCTCTAATTAGAGCTTCTCTAATTAAAATCCCCCTACCCCCCCACCCCAACTCCTGGAGTACGTGTAAAAAGGCCCTTGGGTAAGATACACAGAGACCTCTGGCCTTGGGCAGCTGTGCATTTAAATCCCACTGGGATCCTCCCATTGAAGCTGTGTTTGTTTTAGTGCTTTACCATCAGGATGGGCGCTAAACAAGGCTTGAAGTCGGTGGCAACATGCACCTCACTCAATCATACTCCGGTTGTTTTCTTCTCTCTAAATCTAGTTAAAATATACATACAGAAAATAACAGGGAAAAGCAGCCTTGGAAAATGTATAGCAGCAATAGCACTTTTGATTACATCTAGATAAAGTCTGCAAACCTTGAGCCAGGCCGAGATTACAAGTGGTGGAAAATATTTTTTCTGAGCATGAAAAAATACAGTGGCAATCTGGCTATCGTTGGCTGTTGTGCCAATGATCCACTTGGCAGTGCTCCATCCAGTGAACATGCTTAATAGTTGCTAGATGTTGAGTGAAACAGCATCATTTTTCTATGCGGGCAGGTACACACCATGGTTATTACCCTGTAATTTATCTCCGTGTGCTCTGTAGAAAGAAGATGCACGACCAGCCCTCCAAGTTAGCTGCCTGCAGTCGTAGCAGTTGCAAGGGCCTGGCCACTAGGTGGCAGGGAAGCTCTTTTGCATTGAAGAGCCATTCATGTCCGGGAGACACGGCCAAGTTACTACACCTTTTTCAAGGGCGAACTTTATCCTGGATGCGAGAGCTTTCTCCAAAATAAGCCTGCCTGTGTTGTGCTAGTTCACGATCTGCGTTGAAACAAGTTGCTTGTCTGCAACCCATCTGTGACAACAGGAACTTTTATCTTGCTCCTCTTCTGTCTCATTTTCAAACACAGAGGTTTACATAGATGAAGATGAATATTGGGACCCTGACTTGATGTCTAGTGGAAATCACCATAATTTTTCAGGAACATTAAAAGTACTGTGTTCTGCTGGGACTGCTTACTCAGAAGATCTTACGAAGAAGGTAAGCGTTGACCATCTTCCTATCGGGTATCATTCTGACCATAACGCAGGAGCATGGGTCCCCTTGAGTAATTCTTGTGCCTGTACACTGCCTTGAGATCCCTCCTCTACCTGAGCAGTTTACTAAAGCAAAGCGTTCTTGAGGATCTTTTCTCTTTCTCATGTGACGAAAGGTCTCAATCCAGTGAACAATTTGCATATCTCTAAGCATCTGAGTAAAAGTAATGCAGGTGGTTTCGAACTAGGCTGTGTGGTTACTAGGGCTGTGCAAAACACCACCGTTCTGCTTCGTTTCAAGGGAAGAGTGTTTTGTTTCAAGTTTCATTTAGTTTCGGAAGCACTGTTCAGTTTCATTTTATTGAAAATATTTTGCTGTTTTGACATTTCACCCATAGGCTATAGTGAGGAATCATGAAAATGCCCCAAACTTTGTTATTTCATCCCTGATTTGGATGAAGCTTGCAGGGATGGCAGTCCCTTCTGAGGGCATGAAGCCTGCCAAGTTTCAAGGAGATGGGTGCAGAGGTTTCTGGGAAACTGCACCTCAAGGCTTTGAAAAGCAAAAGTCCTGTCACTTGCCAGCAGCGGCAGCTTCCTATCATCCAGCTCACAGATCTGGAGGCCTGTACCCCTGGGAGGGCGACGTAGGCTGTGCCAGACTCCTTCCAGGGCTGTGGGCCCCCCAATCTGCCTGCTGGATGGCAGGAGGCTGGTTCTGCTGCCTGGGGCCCGTGGCAGCATCAGTCTTCCTGGCACTGGGTGCGGGCTGAGCCCAGCACTGGTGCCCAGCAGCAGCTTCCTGTCATCCAGCAGGCAGATTGGGGGCCCGCACCCCCAGGGTCCAGCATAGCCCACAGCCCTCTCAGGGATGCGGGCAGGCCCCCAATCTACCTGCCAGATGACAGGAGGTTGTTGCTGCCAGCTGAGACCGACGCTGGGCGCAGCCTGTGCCAAGTGCTGGGAAGACTGGTGCTGCTGCTGGCGTGCAGATCCGGGGGCCCATTCCCCGGGAGGGCTGTGGGCTGTGCCAGAATCCTCCCGCGGTGCGGCCCCCGGGTCTGCACCAGATGACAGGAGACTGCTGCTGCTGGCTGAGACGGGCGCTGAAGCCAAGTAAGCCCGATTTGGGAACTCGAAACGTTTCAAAATTTTTTAAATGTATTGAGTGCCCTTGTTTCATTTCAAAGTTGTTTTGAAGGCTTTTGTTTCATTTTGATTGCACTGTTTTGAGCTCGAAACACATTGGAACAGCTTTGTAATGAAACACCCAGCAGAATTTCGCACAGCCCTCGTGGTTACCTACGATAGAATAATGTGAGCCTTCTGGTTAAAAATTCTTGTCAGAGCCTAACGACTGACATGTTGAATTTGCTGTTATAATACCTCCTTGCCTATTGCGGCTCAAAAATTATGCTCAGTAAATGCAACAGACCTGTTCAAGTACTGTGGAAGGGAATTATTTCACTATTCATATGAATTAATGGAAAACTTATCTAACTCAGGTGGGCAAAATGTGGCCCAGGGGCCAGATGCGGCCTGCCAACCATTCTATCCAGCCCGCAGAGCCTCTAAAAAATTTATAAAATGAATATTTATATGCCCTGTGCTGCCTGTCATGCGGCCCTTGATGCCTTGTCAAAACTCAGTAAGAGGCCCTCTGCCCAAAATAATTGCCCATCTCTGATCTAACTGCTGATTGCTTTTATCAGTGGGTGGTGGCCTGAAGCTCATAGCCTTTTTATTCACCCTGAATCCTTCCTCTGTCAGGGCTACCCAGCAATCACCCTACACACAATTTAACTCAGATGTTCGTGGGGATAAGTTCCATTTCAGTGATCTCTGAGGATATGCATAACCCTAAATTTCTCATCCTAAGAACCTTGTAGGCAGCAAACATTGGTCTCCCTAGGACGTGCACAGGCTCTGCATTTACTACAGAATTTTATTCAGTGAAGCTATACATCACCGTTTAACTTGCTTGTTTAGATATCATAGTTCCAGGGGGCTTCAGAAACCAGGATGTTCTGACATTGCTTTTATTTCCAAGGAAGTATTTTACCCACTTTCTTGTACAGATTCGGCGAAGATTTTTCGGAGGCTCTTGAGACTCTCGTTCTTGAACCAAGTTCTAGTGATTTTCTTTTCTAGATTAGTTGAACATCATTTTATAAATCCAACAATTTAAGTTGACCCATTGGAAGTGAAATTGAAAACCAACTAGGAGCAGTTAAATGGATTTTGTAATTAGACTGTAATGAGATTTGGGTCAGACTTTGGTACTTACAATGTTTTCTCTTAAAGTACTTTGAAAACTGGATGTGTCCTCTTTTATTTCATGGGGATTGAAAGATATTCAATAAGGAAAATAGCTAACCTTTTTCTTTTTTCAAGTTAACAGATGTCTACAAGTCCTCTCCAGCCCTGGGGCGCTATTTTGTCTCTGCTCATGTAGTTTCCTTCAGGTAGGGAATTCCCATCATCAGAATTTTCTTTAAACTTTTATTTTTGTTTAGACTGTAGACAAGTATGACTGAAAGGAAATTGCAGAGGTCGTTTAGTACAACCCCCTGCCTGAGAGAGGATTATTTCCATCCAAACCATCCTTTACAAACTCACTGACTAACCCCTTAGCAATACTACACAGTCAACACTGACACAACACCTAACTTGCCTCGGGTAAAGCAGAGGGAACATGGTGCCCAACGTTGCACTGCGGTACAGTTTGTTGATATACTCTCAAGAGATCCTAGGAAAAAGGCCATGTCTCCCACTACCAAGGAAGGCAAAACCCACCATAGTCCTTAACCACCTGACCATGGGGTAAATTTCCTTCCTGACTACAGCTCTGGTGATCACTCTGGCCCTGAGCAGTGGCAAGACCTCCTAACCAGGAACCTCTGGGCTTAAGTCCCAGCAGGATGTTTGGCACACCCCAGGCAAGATCCCCAGCCTCAACTGAGGCCAACATCCAATGCCGCTGAGGGAGGCTCAAAAAGCTCCCTGACACATGTAGCAGCCAAGAGGATGAGGGAGAGGAGGAATTAGGAGGATTGAAGCTGACACAGACGTACAAAACAGTGTAAACCTGTGAAATAAGTATTGCTAGAAGAAATACCACACCCATCAGTGAAATTGCACCTTAATCACATTTTCCCTAATATATTGTAAGGCATAAGGTGCGTGTAGATAGAAAATCATTTTAAAATATTTTGACACCTCCTAAATATTATCCATATTGCTTTGGATCTTGACTGCTAGTTTAATCAAACTTGCAGAATTAAGAAAAAGGCTTAAAAGTCAGAAGAGCTTGATTTTAAATATCCATTATTTATATGGTGCCTCAAAGCGTGCTAGTATGTCTTATGAAGTGTTCTCTACATGAGAGGGGCAAGAAGAGCACAAAGATACGACAGGCCAGTGGTAGTCCACCTTTTCACCTGGCAGGCCAGATGGGCAGGGCCTGATCCTGCAGGCATGCTGGGCCCCATCCTGGCCACATAGAGGGAAAGAGGATGTGGCCTGGCCACAGGGGGAGGTGGAGATGTGGCCTAGCTCAGATCCAGTGGCCTGGGGCTTGGGAATTTGGCAGTAGGGGAAGGGTGTCAGCATTAATTGCTACTGTTTCCCTGCTGCCCAATTTCCTGGCCCATAGGGAGCCCCGTGAGCTGGATTTGGCCTACAGGTTGGGAGCTGATCACCCCTGTAATAGGCCAATGTAAGTAATGAGAGAATCATTGTTTTGCCATATTTTCTGTGGCTTTTTCAGGGTAGCAGGGGGAGATGGGAAATGCAGAAGCCTTTGGATAGACTGGGGAAGTTGACAGGCAAGGTAGAAGCTGGGGCCGAGGGGAATTGGCAGTAATCAAGGTGGCAGATGGTTTCATTCTGGAGAGAGTTGTGGCTGCACAAGACGGAGAGTAAGTGGTGGTGAGAGGACAAAAGCAGGATCAGAATATCCTGGAAATTTTGTCTGAGGCAGCAACCGGCTATCCAACGAACTTGTAGGATAAGGGAAGGTAGCAGAGCAGCTGCTGCTGCTGCTAACAGGATTAGCACTGGTGGGAGGTTAAGGAAGATGCCTGTCTGTGATTTGCAATGAAAGGAATAAAAGGAAGAAAATGGGGGTTGGGGAAGAGATCCTGAGCTTGCCAAAGTGGTGGGTAGTTGAAACTGCAGTAACAGAGAAGAGGCAGCAAGAGGGAAGCCAAGGAGAATCCTTCCAAGTGATGCCAAACAAGGAAACTGAGGGAGGGCGTGGAGGACATAAGACATAATAAATGGATTGGAAAGATGCGGAAAAACTGAGGAAAGTAGTTTAAACTATGCAAGTCGGCATGCATTGCAGCGTACAGACCAAGAAAAAACCTCCCTTGAGTAAGCTAGCGAGTGTTTGTTTGTGTCTTACGAGAAGATGGCTGCAGAGAAGTACTCTAGAGACAGGCACGGAGCAGGTCAGTTGGTCGGTGTCATGTGGTGTGTGATCCTTTCAGTTAAAAGAAGATCAGCAAATGCAAAGTGGTTCATTGCATATGAGCTAGTGTCATCCTTCCTCTTTCTGCATACTAAGTTCACTTTCATAGAAACTGTATATGCAGAATATGAGGCAGTGATTTCAGCTCAGCGAACTAACAGGTCTGCTCCGGAGTTTGACTCTAGTTCAGTGGTTTGAACAATCCACTCCAGATTTTGCATTAGATGCGTTGTTGGGTTGTGTCAGATATCATTATCAGGAAACCTGCTTGTGGGATCTTAAGGAAAATAAGCTTTGTGTTGCTAACACCTCTCCTTTTATTGCTGTTTTCAATTTATAACACAAGTGCGTTACAAACACCTGACTGTATCACTACACGCCCAGTTACCCTTTGTACCTTTGAGAGCATCTCTCTCATTATCTCCACACTGCATGCACAACTTATTAGCCTCGACAATAGTTGCACTCAAGGCCTGACAGGAGACGTGAGCCCTTAGACTATTTTCTGTATATGTCCATGGAGCTCTGTTTGTTTTTCAGCGATGAACACGCCACTGCATCCTATCAGTTGCTATTCTCCTTACCGCCAGTGACTGAGGAGTTCATGAAGTACACAATGAGTAAAGACTTTGTGATGAATGTCTTGCGTCAAAATATTCTTGACGAGGAAGACAGTTATGATAAGGGAGCATTTGACTGTACCAAGATAAGGCTTGATCCAGATTCTCTCACGCTAACTTGTAAGTGTCATATGTTACAAAGAACGTATTTCCAGAAATAGCACGTGTACATCCTCTTCTCTCTTAAATTTGAAGCATTAGTTACGGCAAGACGGTGAGATATGTCAGTTAAGGCATTTCCACACATCGAACCACTGAGGCTATTCTAAAAGTTCCAGTGTCATAGTACTAAATGGATCTGATGTCCTCAAATGAGTTGTGAAATTATTGTTGCCAGCCAACACTCAGCTAAATTCCTATGCTACTTTGGTCGCAGCTATAATATCAGGCAGATAATTTTAGGGTTTAGAAACTAGTTAGAAAAGCTTTTATTAAAAAAGATTTTTTGAATACTTAACTGCTAGTGAAAAAGAGAGGAGTAGCAAGTAGGTGATGATGATTGGTTTTCTTCCATGATGGAGTGTGAGGGCAGAAAAAGCTCATTACAAAGAAATAAGCAAGACAAATCATGTTCATTAATTAAATTTCATTTGTTTGGAAGTGCCGGATATAGTTAGGGAAAACGTATTATAAACAGGAGTTTTGTGTGCATTGTCAGAAGTCAAGTGCTGGATTTCCGTCCTGTTCCTCTTGCTATATTGCGGCATGCTTCCCCTCTGTTGAGAGTACGTGCATTAGCAAAAAATCCAGTGAGCTTCAAGTTTTGCTGTCGACCCTGAGTGAAGCATCTTGCCCTGTCTAAGAATAGCTTTGCTATTTGGCAGTTTTGGGTCTTGGAGCTCTGAACACCAGGATTGTCCGTACATTACAAACTGAAACTAATTTTAAGCACCAGTTATGCACCTCAAACTGTTGACACTCCAGGGCAGGATGATCTCTGATCCATGCTACGCAGCTCAGGTCACACTGAGGTGCGGTCACTCTAAGTTACACCTTGGTGTAAACATCCCACCTGCTGGCCTGGATTGGGGTCACTGCCCCTCACCCTCCCCAGCACCCCAGTTCCCTGCACACTGGCCTTCTGCCCCCCACTTCCTTGAGGCTGCCTGTGCAGTCTGCTCTGGGGGAGCAGGCAGGGAAGGGTTTGCCTGCCTGCCCTGCCTCTGTGGCTGCTCTCTGGCTGGGCCCAGCTCGGACAAGAGCAGCACCCTGATGGCTTTGGTGGGACAGACAAGTTACGCCTTTCCTGCCAGCCCCCTTGGGACTGACCGTACATGGCCACAAGTAACCAGTGGATGGTGGAAATGGAGGAGCCCCTGGGGGAGAGGTGGTGGGGAGCAGAGGGAACCTCAGGGACCCAGCGCGAGGGAGGGGGGGATTACCTTTCAGTCCTCCAGGCCCCTGCAGGCTTGCACATGTGACTGATCCAAAGGTGTAACATGGCCTTTATAGCCGAGTATAAGCACTGTTAAAAAGTCCAGAGGTGTAAAAAAGGTTTCTTTTAGTGAAGAAAATCCCAGACCAGACTCTAAAATGTCTCACATGAGCTGTGGTCTAGTTCAAATAGACTCTTCTGCTTTCCTAGCTAGTTTCTAGTGACTCACTTTCAGGGCTTTCCATTCTTCTTGGTACCTATCTATGGAATGGGATTTTCAAACAAACCAAAAGCAGTTACAGGGAGGACATCTACCTCCCTGTAACTGCTTTCAAAAGAAGTTCAGGTGGTGCCATTACCCTGTGTGTAATGTCACTAGAGAGAAGGGTATTGCTGCGGCACTGGAGACCAGGCACTCTCGAATTCTTATCTTGGAGTCCACGTTGTCAGATGGTGGTAGTGAGAAACAAATAGTGCAAAGTATTTAAGAGGAATTGAGGTGGTTATTTAAAATGAATTCTAAATAACATTGTTTTTTGTTTTAGAGAATCCATGGAGCAGCCCCTAGCCTCCTGCAACTGATTGAGGGATGACTTGCCATATCTATTAATGTCCTGATGGATATTTTGTTGTGCTGATACATTGCTGAAAAAGTGCTGCTGATGTCGGACTGTGTGTGGGAAATGTAGCATATTTATGGCAATGTCTTACTCCTGGGATATGGCAGTTTCCCTTTGTTATTACTGTCCTGATGTTCACTTCATGCACCTCTCAGTCCATTTGAATCTCGTTGCAATGAATCTTGCACTGTGCCTGACACCTGACCACATTTATCCACTTTAGAAGTCCCTTTGCTGGTCCCAATTCCTTGTTCTTGCCTTCATAATCTCACTGCTTTCTAAAGCTCAGACCTTAACTGATTTTGTTGATAGTCACATTATCTTCTGGGCTCATCCCAGAAGATTGCTTTCTATAAAGCTTTTCCCATTGTGTCTAATTCCTAACCTCACCTCCATCTCTTCTCTCTTGTTGACTATCACCCCCTTTCTCCCCCCTGTTTCTCCCCCCTGTATTTTACCTGTAACTCGGAAATAGATCTCAAAACCCATTTTTGGCAAGTTTAGAAAAAGTAGATTAAATTATTATTTTATTTTTTTGAAAGGACTTTATGTGTGTGTTAGCCTCTCAGGAACTCAGAATCCTCTTGTCTTCTTCATTTTTTCCTTCTTGTGTTCACTTTGCAGGAGTTGTCTTCTCTTTTTTTCTCGCCTTGAGAATTTAAGATCAAGATTGGGGGTGGAGGGGAGACTTCAGTCTGTTGTTGTTCAGTGTTATGAAGTACCTTGGACGTTCCTGGGGTTCAGAAATTGTCCTGTGTTGTAATCTTGCAGATACTTTGCTGCAAGAACATTTGTATACCAAAGCATTAAGCACTAGGTCTTCATGAAGGCAAGACAGTGGGCCAAATAAGCCAGTAGAAGATCAAGAAACTTTTGTTTTGAAGTGTGTAATATAGCTATGTGTTACAAAATGAGTAACAATTTGCTACAACACTACTCATGAGCACGGGATCACATTTGAAGGGACACTTCCTTACAAGTGTCGTGACTTTGTGGACAGAACACATATATAATGTGTTCTATAAATGAAGTATAATTCTAGCAGGAAAATTTCTGTGTATATTTTTGTAAAGTTAAAATGTGAATTATTTTTTTTTTTATAAACATGTTATTTTAGAAACCTTTTTATGTTATGGTGAAAGATGAGCTTTTGGAAAACAACTTCTCAAGTTTAAGTTCTTAATTTATATTAAAGAATTATTTTGAAAGATGCCTTATATACATTCATTTATTATTATGATACTATTTAACATTTTTAAGTTGTCCCCGGTTGGTGATGTTGAGGTGAAAAAATAACCATGATGTTATGAGACAACTAGAACTATTGAACACTTGTTAGGAAAAAAACCTGTAATTGCCCCAGTTGAGGCAATTCTGCTCATGTGACTTAGGTAAATTTGGTAAATAATACAAGGTTAAATTAGTTGATCACATGGCTCTTAACTTGTCGCATGACTTGCTGACACTATATTGGTACATACAAATTGACTGTGGCTGACAAAAATCAAAAATCCCATTTCCTGATTTTGTCTTGGTTCTTCTGTAGTTCATTACATTTTTTTGTATATATAAAAAACAGTATTTCCTTCAATTTCATTTACTGAGGGAAGGAAAAATTTGCTTCTACCGTAATGGAAGGTAGTGGTTGCATTGTCTCTCAAAGCAGTATGCCATGAAGAATATCTGCAAGCAGTGGGAGTTGTGTAAAGTAGCCTTGCCTGGACTCTGCTGTTTTGTTCCCATGGCTCTTGTTGTCGATTAGTGATTTTTCCTGCTTTAAGCCCTTCCGAATTTGGGAGAATGTGCTACAGTACTGTTAGGAAGAAATGCAGTTGCTCATTTTTATCGGTTGCCTTCCCATGGATTTAGTGGAAGGTGTTGGAGAGGGAGGGAAGAATCTCTCCAGCTCCCTGTGCCCCACCACCTTTACCATACTTGGGGAATGGAGTAACTCCAAGTTGCTGTTGTAAAAAGAGAGGGGAGGAGGGCAAGGGCAGCAGGATGGAGTCAGAGTTGGATACAAAAGGTCTGGAGAAAAGGAGCTGTGGGAAAGCTGGTTGCCATCAGAGCGTTTCCTCTGCCACCATCCCATCTCCTCTGCCCTGCAGTTGAATTCCTGAGTGCGCTATCCAAGAAGCAAATTGGTGTTTATTTACTTTTACTTTTAAGGCAAATTTTAGAGTACAAGAACCGGTAACATTTCCAGAAGCATGCTTTTTCATGTCACTGATCATCCATCAAATGCAAACCTATGTGCTATAATCAGTTAGCATGTGTTTAAAAATGCTGAGTTCCTATGTTAATGGGATGGCTTATGAAAGCCAAAATGTTACATGAGGAATTACTGTCCTCAAGTGTCACAAGTGCCACCAAGCATAACTGCTCTGATTTTTATTTTTACTTGTTTGTTTTTCCTTCTGAAGCTGCATAAGAAAACGCCTCTCATCTTAACAGATGGTATACCTCTATTCATATCAGAAATGACACCTATTCGTTTTCTGTGCCTTGGGGAAAACCCCAGACTGGAATAACAGGGAGTCAAAGACTGGGCTATGTTTACAAAACAGCGCACAGAAAGCTTGCAGAGTTTACTCTCACTCTAGGTCTTGCTCCTAGATGCTCATCATAAAGAGCACAGTGCTGCAATAGCATAAGGTACTGCAACATAATAATGGATTTGAAAGAACTGAGTTCTATTAGGGGGTACTGGAACTAATATAGGAAATAATGGGGTTGGCATATGTGCATTTGAAGCAAAATAAGGTCCTTGTATAGGCTTTGCTATGCTTGTAGTGATGGTATTATGCTGCTATTTTCATGCAATTGTCAATTAAATGTTATTGCTACATTTAGATAAAATTTTATTAAGACCTTTCTTTTTCTCAGATCTGGATCATAATAGATATAAGAAATAACCACAGAATGCACAGGGTCTCAATTACTAGGCTTTATCAGGACAAGCCCATACAAGGCTTTTCATGGAGATGAAGGCATCTTTCAAATCTATAATTTTAAAAAGTGAAATTATGCAGAAACCCACTTGAAAACACATCTCAGCAGCTGGTAGCAATGAAGTTCCTAATGCCCTATACTGAAATGCCATCTTGGTATAGACTGGGAGTGCTCATATGTGTGCAACATTTATATTAATTTGTATAACATATCATTATCTTTCCAGGTATGTTCAACTCTTCATTGACAAATGAGTCTCTTAGGAGCTAGGAGGTAGACCTGTCTTATTTTATAAACTCTGTAGAAAAACAGGATGCCTTTGGCCTGATTGAAGTGCAGGCGGACTGGAAATACAGTTGGGAAGGCAGTTGATTAGATACTTAATAGGAAGTACCTCTAAAAGGAAAAGAGATGTTAGTTTTCTATTTTATCATCACATATTCATAGTCATTGTCCTGGCTGGTAGTGGTGGTCACTTTGCTGGCAGGTAAGTTAACAAATGTATATTCAACCTCAACGTTGCTTTTGTCCACACTGGGTTTTTCCTTGATTGATTGATGACTGATGACAGTATAGCATACCTCACTGATATTGTCAGCGTCTTTTTCCTCAAGATTCTCCTGAGGACTGATGACGGCATAGCATACCTCACTGGCACTGTCAGAGTCCTTTCCCTCGCGATTCTTCTGGTTGGAGAGAGAAAGAGAGAGAGAATTAGAATTCTTGCACCTGGAAAGTAAAGAATTGGGTTTGCCAATGAGGTCTCCGTTATCCCTGAAGGCTACTTGTACCTGGTGCGGTAGTCTCAGTCCACATGGCATGCTGCTGAGAACTATGTACATGGTTCACAGATATGCTCTTTTTCAAGATTTATGCGCATTGTGGTTTTACACAGCTGGGAGCGTACAACAGTATGTGACAGAAGGCCTGCTCTTGGGTTATTCAGGTTCCAGGTGGTTTGGTTTTTTGGTAAAATGAGCACCATTAAACACCAAAGTCTTAGTTTCATTCCAGGTCAGACATTTTTACGTTTTTTATTCTCTGTAGTTTTACCTGGCTACACTGTTTTTCTGCCAGTTACCGTGAATTGGCAGAGCCAAGTTGCCCTTCAGATGTGTGTGGACTTTAAATGCTGCTTGTGACAATTTAAGATGGAGCATGCTATCTAAATTGATGCAAACGATATGAATATTGGACTACTTAATGCCATTTGTCGACCCTTCCACAGGGTGCTTGGGTTGCGTACACATGAAAGTTTACACCAGTGTCTAAGATTCCTATTACTCTCCACTTTTCTGATCCCTTGGGTGAGGTAAGACAATGAACAAGAGAGAATTAGGTCATAGATAAAGAGATCAATGCTAAACAAGTCTGTTTTCCTACCTCTCCAACAAGTGTATTACTATGAGCATATTGATAGCAATCAGGATACCTAACTTAACCAGGCCTGGAAAGGTCATGTAAGGTGGTATATGTACTGACATCTGCACACCTAAGTGGGGCCTAAACACACATCTCTGCTGTCTGCAGGAACCTTCAGTCTGCCTAGAGACAGCTGGCAGAAGTGCACGCGGCAGCCCTGTTTGGCTAACCCAAGCTGCTTAGGGTCAACCTGTGTCCCCCTACAGAACAATGTGAGGATTGTGAAGGGGGTGTATTCTGCTCCTGGCTTGGCTAGAGCAGTAGAGTCCAGCACAAGTGACTGGAAAGGGAGGAGAAAGAGGCTGGGAGCAAAGTACCCCAGGATGCTGGAGGACTGTACTGAGGCTTCTCTCAGAAGGAAGAGTGTACAGGCATCTATTCTCCTGGAAACTCTCCTTGAAGCAATTTAACTCTGGTTGTTCTTAGGTTATTTTGCTCGAGCTGAATAAGTGTGAACGTCTATACATAGCCACGGACTCTGAAACCCCCCTGTTATGTCTAGACTTCTTTCTCTTTGCACTGAGAACACACACCTTTCCAAAGTTTTCATAATAAAGTTAATGTGCTTTTCATTCAGAGGTTTCAAAGCATCTTGCTCTGAGGAGTCAGCATCATTAAATTTGTTTTACAGTGCTAAGAGACTGAGGCCCCAGGTGAAGTGGCTTACCCAAGGTGCCTCAGCAGGGTGTAGAGCCAGAAAGGTAACTCCTGAGTCTCACTCCAGTGCTTTTATCCACAGGCCCAGTTTACTGGCAGAGGAAGCCATTCATATTTCGCAAAAGACTCAGCAAAAGTATCACTTTCAAACCTTGCTCTGGGCCATCACCTAAGACTTATATACTAGAAAGTCCCTTTGTGGTTGTCTCTCTCTCCCCTATAGGCACAAACTATGTGTCTGAAGCACAACCACAAGTATCTGTTTTCTCAGTCCACAGCATCACAGGCATCATAGGCTTCACTTTGGATGCTTTGAACTTTGGAAACGCATTTAAAGATGTGGTTTGTAGGCCTGTGTTTACACCATATACATTCAGCTCTGTGGGCAGCATCTACTCTTGCTTGTCTTATTTTGTGTTGTATGAGAAGTTAGGTGGTTTACTTAATTCCACTCCGCAATTACACGGTGATGAGATGCACTGGTTTAAGCATATATTTGTTCAGCTATTTTTCTGCTCTTCGGCTGGCCTTTTGCTACTGAAGTCTGTTCATTTGACCCATCTTTCCCTTTGAACTGTTCTGACTCTTCTGCTAATTGCAGTGGTTGACTCTCATAAAGGAAGGTATTACCTTATATCTGCAGAAAACTCAGCCACACGTTGAAAGATTCATGCTTTGGCCTTTCGCTGGAGTCTGGCTCTCCAGGAGCTTTAACCAAAAGCTTTCTCCAAGGCTTGATCTCACCTTGGAGAACTCCAGGGAAAGTGCTGTTTACTAGTGTTGGTGGCAGCATTTCAACTTACTGACAAATATTGGTTCGCTGAAAATGAAACTTTTTGCAGGAAAATAGTTAAATGCTGTTCTGAGGCTTCCCAGGCCCAGGATAGCGTTTCTGTCTGAGACAGAAGTGGAGGGTAGAGGAGGAAGAGACACAGTCTCCAAATAACCGATAGCTCAGTAGGTAGAGAAATCACCTGAGATGAGGGAAAGCTGGGGTTAAGTACCTGTTCTGCCCAAATCAGTCAAGAGGCCATGAGCCTCAGGCTGTTGTGGGTCTTTTTTTTTTTTTGGTTTCTTTTTCACATAAGAAAACTTAAAATGCCTTGAGGTTGTCTCTGTACAAAACAGCAAAACTATCCATATCAAGTTGCATTGATTACCTTAGAAGCAGTTGAAAAACATCTAAGAGATTTTCCTGGGAAGAGAGAAGGAAAACAGGTGTGAACGTTTAGCCTTTGGCACAAGTAAATCATGACTGCAAGAAGATAGGAGAAGAAAAAATTAGAGAACCGTGGAGGAATTTCTCTTATTCTGGGTTTTTAACTGATACAGACTCGTGGTGTCTCTGTGGCTTCCTTCCCAACACCAGGGCTGCAACAGGTAAAATAAACACCGGCTTTCTCATATTTGGGTGCACCAGAGACCAGTGATTAACAATGGGAAAAGCTGTGGATGCCTAGCCACCCTTCCTTCCCCCCCCTCCACGCTACTCTTAGGCTGTCATCATGAGACTGAGACTGAGGCAGGCCCTAGGTGCAGTGAAGCTGGAGCAATTTATGTGAAATTGGTTGGAAAGGGAAGGGAAACTTGTCACTGTCAAACAGAGCCCATACATGTATGTGGTTTCTGAACTTAAAATGGATTTAGCCCATAACCTTTCACAGGGTTTGCTATAAAACATGACTCTAGCTGAGTGCCCTGGTAGATACCAGAAATATCCTCCACCTTTGTCTTGATCAGTGACTGTATATAATTTATACATTGAGTAATTTATATTTCCCTTTAGTTATCCTTAGGGACATAAGATTTTCCTTTGGCAACAGTAGCATTACAACAAGAGCCTGTAGTTTGCGATCAAATATCTGTGTGTGGTAGCGTCTGGTCTACACCATGTGGGTCGTATGTGGCGGTGTGCATCTCAAGTGTTTTTCCTGCGATGATGGTGCAGTCGGTTGTGGCGTGTCTCTCTTGAAACTTTGCTGTTCTGATTATGTTGGCATATCGCTGGAGAGCTGTGTACACACGATTATCCACCTGTTTAGACTTTTGCCACAACTCTGCTCTTCCTCGTTATAGAGCTCGTTTGAAATATTTGTTGTTCTTATGAATTTGGCAAGCCAAATAGGAATACTTATTTTGGTGCCTAATTCGGATGGCAGATCCTTTTGAAATGGGGTTCGTAATATTTTGTCATTGCTGTTGCTTGCTTCTGTATGTTAGTATTGCACCTGCCATCAAAAGCTATCAAAGCCCTTACAAATATTTATTACCACACACTTCCTGAGTGAGCAGTAAGATGAGCTTGCCACTTTTATAACAGAATAAAGAGGAGTTAGGGTTTTTTCTCTCACGAATGTAATCAAAATAAAGAATTATTTTCTGGTGCATCTGCGATAGGGACATGTTATATATCTCTAAAGAAAAGGAAATAGATTTGGATCAAATCGTCATGAAATTGAGGCAGCGTCAGGCTACACAGAAACCTAGATCTTGTGCTCTGTCCTCTGCACTATCTTTCCTCCTCTTCTGTGTTTGATTTATAGAAGATATTTTGAGTCTTGTGATCATATGTTTGCAAGTGTACTCCGGGCTGTTTTGTATAAATGTAACTCTGCAAAATCCTTTTAGTTTCACCAGAGACTGTACGTTTCTTTTCATGAGCTGAAACTTGACTTGGGCTCCTTAAAAACCCCAGTGTAAATTAAATAAAAGAACTGCATACCCATAGGAGTTCCAGTTCCATTGTGAAAACAGTGCCTTGTGCCCTGTTTGGACTTTAAGAGTTATCAATTACAGATGTGCACACTTACTTGTATACGTACACACAGTCGAAACTCACATGCATACTTGGCACACATTTGTACTGCTATGCTAATATATTGATGCGAGTGTCCATGCACACTTTTAAAAGCATAAGCATGCCACTACATGTATTACCATGTACTCTGTATGCGAGTAGTAGGGTCGTGTGAAATTTTGATGAGTGTTTTGTTTTGAAGCTGTTTCAACATGTTTTGAGCTTGAAACAGTGAAATTGAAACAAAACGGGAGGCTTTGAAACGGTATGCGGGCACTCAAAGTGTTTTGAAAGTTTGGAAACATTTTGTTTTGAAGCAGCCTGGAGGCAGGGGAGAGCCAGGGCTGTGCTCCAGGGGGCTGGCAGAGCTGGTCAGAGTGCAGCCCTGGTTGTCCCCCCACCTCCTGCCACCGGACTGCACTCCCAGCAGCTCTGCCAGCCGCACGGAGCTCAGTCTGGTGGCGGGAGGCAGGGGAGAACCCCTGGCCAGGGCTGTGCTCCGAGCAGCTCTGTCACTGCTCTCCTGCCACCGGGCTGAGCTCCATGGGGCAGGTGGAGCGGCTCAGAGTGCAGCCTGGCAGCAGGAGGCAGAGAGAGCGCAGATCCAGGGGTCCACATCCCCAGGAGGGCTCTGGCACAATCCCACAGCCCTCCTGGGGGTGCGGACCCCCAGATCTGCATGCAGGACAACAGGAGGCTGCCGCTGCAGGCAAGTGACGCGAGTTCTGCCTGTCACCAACTTGAGGTGTAGTTTCCCTTACCCCCATCTCCTTGAAACACGGCAGGCTTCATGCCCTCAGAATCAGGCAAGAAATGACAAAGTTATAGGCATTTTCATGATTCTCCATTTATAGCCTATGAGTGAAATAGTGAAACTCAGTGAAATGGTTTTGATGAAACAACATGGAAGTGTTTTAAAACGAAATGACGAAATGAAACACTGTCCCTTCAAAATGGCAAAAAGGAGTCGAACCAAAATGGTGCTTTTTTGCACAGCCCTGGTGGGTAGTTATATCCAGTTACAAAACACCATTGCCACATGTACAGACAGGCTGGCCCTGGCGGACAGGTTCTGTACCATCCATTAGGCATCTCTGAAGCATCTACATGTCATTTTTTTTCCATCCTGCTCACAACTTGAAAAATCCATGAATGCATCTACTTTTATAAAATGCAGTCATGTTGCCCTTAAGACTGGGTCACAAAAAAACCCAAGAGCAGGAGAAGGACTCACCTTCTTTTTGTATTGATTTTTTCAGGGTCTTGAGAGTGGGGAACAGAGTTGCACTTAGGCACCTAAATTCATTTACATGCCTCAACGGTACAGTAAAATCAGGCCCCCAGTCTCGCATGATTTTTATCAGTTTGAAGTTCCTCCTTGAATGACTTGCACAATGAATCTTTAATATCTGAACATTTTATCTGGCTGTAAAGTGACTTTCATGGAATGAAAGATTAACTGTAAATAGGAGCTACATTTTTGTGGCGGTCTCATGTTGAGGCCTACAGAATACCACCATTACTTCTGTAACTGAGTTACGTTAACTAATACAACTGCATTACAACAGTTGTCCATGTTGTTAATGGAAGTTGCATGCAAGTTATGAATTTGCAAATGGTGCAAGTCGTCATATACTGCAAAATAACTTGTATTCTGTGGCAAAAGACTAATTCAAACTGGTATGACTGCTAGTGGTTAACCAATGCAGAGGATTTATGATGGAGCTTCCTCCTTTATCTCAGCTTCTCCGTAGTTGTTCCCACTACTATTCTATAGCTACGTGTATGTATTCTATATTCTATATATATTCTATATATATATACACACTACTATTCTATAGCTACAGAATGTCAAATCCATTTGGGTTATGCCACTTAATGCTTCTTCATCTAAGCCACCAGAATAAACACGTCAAATTGGGGGCCTGACCTGAGTACTTGGTAGGCAAAAATGGAATAGAAATGGTATAGAATGACAAAAAAATCATCCTAAACAAGGCAGTACATTAGTTCTGGGTTTTTTTCCCCAGAGCTATCAGACTACATCTCATTATAAGGGATTGAAGCTACGTATCCTACCGAGTTGAAAGTTTGTACAGTGGATTGTTATAATGGCACAGGAAACACCCAAGAGCCTTACCCTGAATGTCAGATTTAATGATGAAAAAATGTTTATGCCATCCTGACCAAGGCATTGCAACAGTACTGGTCAAATGCTCCTGCCAGTTTCACTATTGCTCAGCCCATCAGAGCTACAGCCTCCACCGCTCTACATCCACATTCTGCTTAAAGAGCAACTATTTACCTGTCTTGTCTTGCCCCTTCCTGAAGATACAGATTTCCTGCCTGGAAAATGGAAATAAGGGGATGTACGTTAGGTCTGGTATTGATATTCCCACACCATTTACTTTACAGCCAGATCCTTGTACTCTGCAGGGAAGCCTCACTCTTTCTTCTCCAAAATAGGGTGACATGGGTCATTTTATCTAGGTGCTTCTCTCTGTATTTCTCCTCCTGCCTGCCCCTGCTCCCCTGTAATTAACTCCTGATGCATGGCACTATTAGGAAAGAAGAAAAGACTGTGAATGGGTCTAACCAAGGTAAAGAAATTGGGGGCAAATCATGGCTTCCACAGTGGTAGCTGCATTTTGGGGAGGGGAAGGGGAGGAGCAGCCAATCTTGTCTACCAAGCTGATGGAGGAAGTGGCAAATACCAGATTAATTTCATAAAGAATCCATTATTGTTGCATCCTACATCAAAAAAACTCATACTCAGTGTTGGAGTGAGATTTCTAACTCTCTGTAATTGATACCAAAGGGGTATGGAATATGTGAGAGAGACACTCCTAGACTCCTGCCTGGATAGTGATGTGTTGAATGCTGAGAAATATTTTTTGAAAGCAAGTGGTGGCAAAGGCAGAAACTTATATTTTTCTTTAACATACAAAGGTCTTGGGCTCATCCTGATGTGATGCACGTTGCAATGTTAAAATTTCCTACAAGATGGAAAATAATTTTCTGTCTAGAGGGATCTCTGCCAGCTCTCACTCACTGGGTAACTGAAGTGGCACTTGGGTTTTAAGGCAGCTTCACTTTGAATGAGGCCGGCTGTGCAACCCTCATTCTAAGGAAGTTAGTTATGACTTTTGAGAACTGAGTTAAGCAGGGAGATCAATGGTGGAAAAGTGAAGAGGAAAAAAGTGCTGGGAACAATCCCAGAAGAATGAAAGGAAAAACGGTGATGAAGTCTATGTAGTTTTTATTAATTATTTAAGCATCTAATAATTTAAAAACATGTCCAAAGGGGGCTGTAGTTTTGTGCTAGAAGCTGTTTATAGGTCTACTACATTGTCCAGCAAAACTATAGGAGACTCTTATAGCTGCAGGAAGTGGTTAAGACAAATACAGAAGTATATTTCCACGTATTGCCACAGAAATAATCTTGGAGATATCCAGAAGATAAATTGGGTGGGGGCAAAACAAAAGGAAAAAATATATGGGCAAGGAGAAAAATATTCTCTTCTGATAGCACCAAATAGAGTTTGTTATTCTGCTCATCAGACAGCTGTTAAGGTAACATAAAACTGCCGAATGCTTCTTATTATTAGGCCCCTGCCACATAGTACATATTTTATGCAATCAACTGGTCAATCATGTAATGCAGTGGTCACTGACTGGTAGATCTCGAAGCCTGTTGGAGTTGATCCCAGGCTGGGGTGGGGGGCTGAGTACATGTTCATGCATGCGTGCACTCCACCCCCAGCCCAGCAGGTCAGTCCCTGGGGGAGGGAAGGGGCAGAGGCCAGATTGAAGCTCTCCACAGTCAAGGACTGTGCTGTAGAGGCAAGAGCAGGGGTAAGTTGAGTGGGGCCCCAGCCAGCCAAGCAGGTGGCAGGAGGATCGAGTCTAGGCAGCTTGTCCACAGGGGGGGCTCCTGCCACTGTACATACCCTGGCAGATGCTGCAGGTGCCCCCTCATCTGTGCACAGCAGAGGCTGCTGCCATTGCAGGCTGGGCTTTGCATGCTGAGCCCATCTACAACCCGCCTGGAAGTGTCCCGACGCCATGCGAGTCCTGCTGCTGGGAGGGCAAGGGGTGATGCTTAGCCTAGCAGGTGGACACATGTGGCATCTGGTCACTCCTGGGCCAGCTGCAGTTGGGCTCAGGAGCAAAGTCCAGCCTGTAATGGCAGCTGTCTCCACTGTGCACAGATGGGAGGGAGGGCATAGTTTCATAGTAACTAGGGTCAGAAGGGGCCTAGAGCAGGCCATCTAGTCTGACCTCCCGCCAATGCCAGGAACGAGTGCCAGGGTCACAGGACCTCAGCCAAGTACCTATCCAATCTACTCTTAAAGATGCCCAAGGTAGGAGCAAGAACCACTTCCCTAGGAAG
>JAGPOW010003316.1:2436577-2451265 GCA_030014935.1 Caiman crocodilus | reverse complement strand
CCCATCCTGTTTCTGTCCGCCCACTCCTGCAGCCAGCCCAGATCCCGCTGCAGCATCTCCCTCTCTCCTGGTGTCCCCACCTCAGCCCACAGTTTGGTGAAGAGGGGGCATGTGCCCCCTCAAATGCTGGACAGCGTGGGCAGCTGCAGGAGTGGTGAAGGAAGGAGGCTGGAGCAGAGGCAAGCCCTGCACAGCCAGATTGGGGGACAAAACTACAAGTGGCTCATCTGGGGGCCACAGAGAGGGTGGATCACACAGCCCAGCAGGGCATGGGGGGCATAGGGTCCTGGATCTGCATGCTGACTAGGCTGCTTGCCACTGCTGGCTGGGGCCAGGGCTGCACTGGGTGGTGCTGGGAGTGGGGCTATGTGCGGGGTTGCAAACAATGAACATTTTCCATAGCCTTATCTCCCAGCATCTGCACCCAGCCTGACCTCTGCACAGCATAGTGCAGAGCAGACCAACGCTGTGAAAAGCATGATGCTGTCTTCTCCCAATCCCTCGGATCTGCAGGGGGAGCGGGATGGGGCTGGAGGGCAGCACTGTGCTCTTCACTGTGGTGCTCTGCTCTGGACTGCGCTGCACTGTGCTGCAGTTGGGCCAGGTGGTGGCACTGGGAGCAGGGGCTACGATGAATTTTCAGGTGCCTGTAGCCTCCCATGTAGCCCTGCTCCCAGTGCCACCCAGCAGAACGCTGGCTACGGCCTGCAGCGGCAGCCAGCATGGCCGATGTGTAGATCCAGGGGGCACGTGCCCCACATGCCCTGCTAGGGTGCATGGCCCCCACTCCCTGCAGCCCCCAGACAAACCACTTGTGGCTTAGTCCCCCACCCCAGCTGTGCAGGGGCTGCTCCTGCTCCAGCCCCCATCCCTGCCTCCCCACCATTGGCGGGGGGGTGCAGATCGAGGCCCCAGTGGTGAGGAAGGAAGTGGGACTAGGGCTTGGGCCTTGATCTGCCCCACCCCTCCCCAAGGCCCTTTTTCCTCCCCTCCCCTTCTGCCACAGACTTATCTGCTGCGAAGGCTTGCCCCCAAATACATTTTTCTCCCTCTGCCTCGATCTGCCCCCATCTTCCCTTCCCACAGACTTATCTGTGGGGGTGGTGGGCAAGGCACATGGTAGATCTGGAAGTTGCTTTTAAATGCCAAAGGTGATCTCCTACTTAAAAGGTTGGAGACCACTGATGTAATACATTTAGACTGGGCACATGCACAAAGGAATTATTGCACTATAAATAAAAATGTCCATTCAGCTATAAAAAGAGCCAACCAGGTACTAATTTAATGCTTGAAAATGTGCAATAACTTTATAGCTGGTTTCTATCCAGTTTTAATTTGAATATGTTTCAGGGACCTTAGTTGACATGATTCTTAAAGTTGCTTCAATTAGAAATTGGGCACACACTGCATTCATGACAGTGCACTACCAAAGGCAGAATAGACTAAAATTATTAATTTGCCCTTTCTCCTCACAAAGGAGGCCTTCCTTTCAAGAATGCAGTACATTGGTGGTGGGGGTTGCTACAGCAGATATATCTACTGAATATAATTTCGTTAAGGGAGCTCAGTCTCTAGTCCTGTCAGAAGTGGGTATCTCTTTTGGTCGTCATAGGTCATGATTAAATTAGCCTGCACTAGGATAGAGTTCATGGTAAAGGTACCCGTCCTAACAGATTAACTTTCCCAAAAGTCTGGTTCAGGGTTTCAGAAGTACATTGTTTCCTCCAGGGAAAAGCTATTTTTTAACAGTAGCAGGCGGGTAGCCACACACAATCCTTTCAGAAGTGACAAGACTATCAGGGCCTGTTGGGGCAAGTTTCTTGTACAACTTTTTCAGATTCTCAGTTCTTATAGAAATCAATGGAAATTAGGCAGCTAGTAATGTCTGCAAATCATACAATAGGCTTGATTTTGGATGGGTTGGAACACCTAGCCCCTTTGAGAGCTTAGGACAATGTTAATGGCTGCAGACCACCATTATAAAACAAATGCACTAAACCTAATCCCAATAGAGTTATGTAGGATTATTTTTTACCCCAGAATAGTAGCTTTTCTTAGTTTCAATGCCAGGGAGCCGTCATTCTCTCTTTTCTGATGGCCCTGAACTCCGGCAACTACAGAACCTTGCAACCTACTGCCAAATAGGATGATTTTTAGCAAAACTTAACATAATACAAGCTCAATTTATTGATTTAGGGCTTTGGTCTGTCTCATTGCCTCTGGTTTTCTTGTTAATTCCTCAGTATGGAGGGGAAGTCTTGGAATGTATAAGAAACGCATGGATTTGTCAGCATGAAGGAGGTGTTAAGGGAGGAATGATACTCGTATCAGAATTGGGTTCCTTTCTTCCCATGCGTAAAACCAATTTGAACTGCCCCAGTGGGCAAACCAAGTCAACTAAGCAGGTGAGGTCACTGTAACAGATTTCATAAAGTGTGCTGTGGACACTCAGGCATTGAGCAGCAATGTCTCGTACAGGCAAGAGCTGGGATGTGTTGCTGCATTTGGGGTTTAGCTCCCCTCTGATGGATAATCTTTTGAACAGCCAAAAATGAAATTAATTGACTAGCTAAATCTGCTCTGCCAAATCACTGACCACTGCCAAAAGAAATAAGCTTCTGATCTATGTGTACCCAAGCTTGGTATTAGGCACCACAGACAGTTTAGGGAAGTCTTGATTATGGACCTTAATCAGAAAGCCTGGAAGTGCTGTGGGCTATCTACATTGCGTAAATGGTGAGCCAGGGCACAAGCAGAGCCAGGAGCAAGTGGATAGGCCTCTTTCCACAATAGTGGTCTTGGGCTTACCACGGTGGCAGTATAGACACAGCCATCGAGTTGGGAGCCTAGGTCTGTCTTGAAAAATTAATTTTAGTGACTTAGTAGTTTTTATCCTGTCTGCTTAATATTCGAAGAGGATATGCAGTGCTTTTAGGTGACCCTGCCTTGGAGTCCTCTGGTTATTCCCAGGACTGTAGTCAGTTGCAGGGGTCACTGATTTTGAAAATGAACAAAATGATGAATATGGGTTCATATTTTTAGGAAATACAATAAAGAGGCTCGTTTAAGCTCTACAAGACGCATGACCTGGCAGTGAGTCATTGAGTGATAACCCTCTAAGACACTCTAACTAAAGCATTGCCAGACACAGTTCGTTTACTACAAGAAAACTGTTTCCATTGTCGAGGAAGGGATATACCTATCAGTCCTTTACATCTGTTTCTCAGATATCTAATACAGAGAGCTTATTAGACCAAACCCACCAGTTTCTGCATAGAGTACAAGGACAGAAAATTTCAACTAGGATAGCATTCAGCAGATGTGGATATTCAGCAGGTTGGAAAGTTAAGAGCCACAATGGCAAATGGGAGGTGATAGATGGAAAGCTTGTGTGTGGGAACTACCCAATAACCTTTAGAATTCCTTCCAGAGTGACACCCTAGCGAATGATTAGGTTAGAAAAAGGCAAACAGTATGGACAGGGAACAGCAAGATAATATATAATGGTGAAACTGCAGTTAATTTTCAAATAAAATTACCCTAAATTTCAAATAAAAAACCCTAAATTGCCCCCATGCAGAACAGTTTGCCAACTAAAGAGCAACTCCTCTCTCTTCACAGCGACTGTCTTGTGGTTAAAAAAAAAAAAAAAAAAAAAAAATCACTTCCCTCTCCAGTGAATTTAAGTGAACTGTGCACTGAATGAAGCTCTGTCATATAACTGACTCCTCCTTTTCCAAAGAACGTTTAGGCGGTGCTGAAAATAGAGCAGTAACAGACTTCCAGAAACAATCATTGTTAATGAATAACAAACTCCAGCAATGAGCTTGTCTCTGGGACAGAAGGCTAAATGTCTAAGGTCGTTTCCCTCCCCTTTTGTAGGTGATATTGGTGAAGACCTAGTGAACTCTCATCAGTTTTCTGCCCAAGCTGAAACCCTGGTACAGTGCATTATTTGCAACCTGTTGGCATTAGAACAGCTGCCAAATCACACTGTGTGTGGTTCGTAGTGGCTTTAAATAGAGTATGTCCCTGAGTGAATACAGGCATGGGATTCTGCACATCTTCAATGTCCAAGACACAGCACTGGCACAGCATTGAGACCTGGGTTCATTCCTGGACTTGCCACTGACCTGTTGTGTGATTTCTGGGCAAGTCGCTTGTACCTTGTTTACTCTACTTGTGCAACAGAGTGATAGCCACATCAGCCAAGTCCTCAGAGCCAAAATCTGGAGCAATTGCCTACCCTAAAACATACTCACTATGATTTTGTTCACCTTGATTAGCGAGCTTTTATTAATCAATGGACTCTTCTTGGTCCCTTAAGGGGTTACACATCATGGGTGCCAATTACCCTTGTTTAATTCCTAAAATATTTATTTTTAATCCTTTCCCTCTGTGTCTCAGTCTAGTCTTCAAAATACATAGCCTAATGTTGGCCCTACCTTGTCTTGTGGATGCAGTTTCCCATCTTTCCAAGGGATCACTTCAGCTCTGTTAAGTCTTTTGGTTGTCTTCCTCTCCTCTTGTTTTCTGTAACAGTAGTTTTACAAGCTAAAACTCAAATAAGCAGGTGGGTTTATTGCATTACATCATCTGCATGCACTCAGATATGATGCAGCAGATCACTGTAGACAGCTTTTGGTAAGTGGGGGTTTGTACAGGAAGAAGGGAGGGATCAATGATTGATGTCACTTCCTGAGATGCAGAAATGAAAGAAACTAGTTTGATATTGACTGGAATGTATCGTGAACTCCCTCTAGGATTGTAAAGCTGAAATGTCAGCCCCATGATTTTCTGAACAAACAGAAACCACAATCTTTTGCCAGTCGGCTATTCTGAAAAACAATGTGACCAAATTACTGCAAAAAAAAGAAAGAAAAAAACTCCAGAATGTTTATTACTGAGTTGTGAGAGATTCATTTCCTGTGTCTGATTTCACAGAATCCCTCCCCACTTATGTGTTGGCCTGGTATGTCACGAGTTGCAAAAAAGAGTAAGAGATCCCCAACACAGAGGAGCCAGAAACAAAATCTTTCAGTGGTGACAATTCAGGGAGCCCATGCATCTGACATGCTAATACATTATGATATATATTTGTGGAAGAAAAGAAAAACCCAGGTAAGATTAAATGGCAACAATAATGACTGAAACATACATTAGCAGTTTGTGATTAACCAGACGACTGGCTTTGTCTAGATGTCCCTTCACAGCACATGTTTCATTCTGCTAGCCTGTGGCTTTGCAGGTGGTCAGAGGTATCTCTGCAATGGCTTTCCTAGGGCTGGCACTGCTATGGTGTGTTAGCACCTGTTAATGAAGGCAGCCAACTGTAAACAGCAGCTGGCAAAAATGTTTCTGGTGTTAACTGTGACCCAGAAAAACCATTTGTTTTGTGTATACAAAACAAGTCACCATGAACCAAACTGTGACACTAGCACAATTGTGAACTTCTGTAGAGACACCCTTTGCTCTAAAGCTGGAATTCTAGGTCCTGAAGCTTCCTTCACTTACGGATCAAATGAGCATGCAGGGGCTGCAAACAGTGCAAGCACGTGAGCTCGTTAGGGAAGGTGTGCTTGGAAGAAGAACAGCAAGAGAGAAGGCAGATTAAGATACCCAGGGAAATGACTGGAGGATGTTGCAATGCCAGAGCCACTGCCACTGCCTCTGCTTCCATGTGTGAGATGTCTGTCCAGGGAGGACCACTCACTGTCAACGCTTCTACCCAGGCGTGGGTTTGGTCCTGTGGAAACTGCAGTTTGCAGCTTCCTTTCAGCAACAGCCAGATCAGGGAGCACCTGTGGTGTGAGTGGTACCTCCTGGTGGTGTCTATCAGGAAACAGGCAAGAGGAGGAGGTGGCAAGGCTTCTGACATGAGGAGTTCAGTTGGATGCTGGAGCAGACCTCTGGGACTGTGGAGGAAGAAATGGCAGAGGAGGCACTAGAGAAGAGAGAGAGCGTTGACACCCAAGCAGGTGGAAGCTGGAGGCTTGTGACTTATGGCAGTAAGCAGAGATCTTCACTTCCACCTGCAGTGGTTTATCTGAAGAACAGATATGCAGTCCTAGCAACAGAGAGGGAGGAGCATGTTCCATTGGTGAGGAGAGACAGGGCAGGGCTCACCAAGGTGGGAAGGATCAAGATGACTGCCACCAAGAAGAAGCAACAAGTAGTGGTAGTTGGAGACTCCCTTCTGCGGGGGTTGGAGGGGAGCCAACTGTTGACCTGATCTGTTGTCTTGAGAAGTCTTCTGCTTGCCTGGATCCAAGATGTCACAGAGGGTCTACCAAAGCTCATCTGATCCTCTGACTACCCCATGCTGTTCATCCATATGAGCACTAGTGATACTGCCAGGGGAGATCCTGAATGTATCAAAAGTGACTATAGGGCTATGGGTACAAAGGTGAGGGCATCTGGGGCTTGAGTTGTGTTCTTGTCAATCCTTCTGGTGAAGGGAAAGGGCCCAGGCAGGAGCAGGTGTATCCTGCAGATCAAATTATGGATGCACAGGTGGTGTCACCAGTAAGACTTTGGCTTCTTTGATCATGGGATGTTCTTCCAAGAAGGACTGCTAGCAAGAGATAGGATCCACCTGATGAAGAGAGGGAAGAGCATCTTCTTAGACAGGCTCACTAAACAATTAAGAGTTCTTTTAACTAGGTTCACCAGAAGATGGAGACCAAAGCCCTGAGGTACGTGGGGAAGCAGGAGACATGGAGGAAGAACAAGCAGGAGGGGAAAACAGGGAAGGTGCTCTCATAATTCCTGAGAAATTAGGTCAATCAAATAGTTGCCTTAGGTGCCTGTACAAAAGTACACGGAAACTAGGAAGCAAACAGGAAGAACTGAAGGTCCTCACAGTCACAGAATTGTGATGCGATTGGGATAGCAGAGACTTGCTGGGATAGTTCACATGACTGAAGCACTGTCATGGATGGGTACAACCTGTTCAGGAAGGACAGGCAGGAGAGAAGAAGTTAAACGGTTATAAACTCCTGCAAGACCATTTCAGGCTGGACATAAAGAAGAATATCTTCACAGTCCAAGTCCCCAAGGTCTGGAATAGCCTGCCACCAGAGGTAGTTCATGCGCCTGTGTTGAACACCTTCGGGAGAAATTTGGATGCTTATTTTGCTGGGATCCTATGACCCCAGCTGACTTCCTCCCCCTTGGGCATGGGGCTGGACTTGATCTTTCAAAGTCCCTTCCAGCCCTGATGTCTATGAAATCTATGAAAAACCAGTGCTGACTAGGAGAAAACAATTACTTCCCTTGGCATATTGGCAACACACCTATCAATGTAGCCCAGGATGCCATTAGCCTTCTTCACAAGGGCATGCTGCTTGCTCATATTCACCTTTTTGTCCACTGTAACCCCCAGGTCCTTTTCTGCAGAGCTGCTGCCCAGCCAATCAGCCCCCATCCTGTACTGGTGCATGGGATTATTCTGTCCTACGTGCAGGACTTTACACTTGTCCTTGTTGAACCTCATTTCTTTTGACTCAATCTTCATTTCTTTTGACCCAATCCTCCAATTGGTCTAGGTCACTTAAAATCCTAGCCCTACCCTCCAGTGTATCTACTATGCCTTCCAGCTTGATGTCATCTGCAAACTTGCTGAGGGTGAAATCTATGCCATCTTACTGATGAAGATATTGAACAAAACTGGCCCCAGTACTGACCCCTGGGGCATTCCATTTGATACCGGCTTCCAACTAGACACAGAGCCATTGATTACTATTCTCTGAGCCTGATGATCCAGCCAGTTTTCTATCCACCTTACAGTTCCTTCATCCAGCCCATACTTCCTTAGCTTGCTTGGGAGAATGTTGTGGGAGACTGTATCAAAAGCCTTGCTAAAATCAAGGTACACCACACTCACCAGTCTCCCCGCATCCACAGAGCCAGTCATCTTATCATAAAAGGCAATGAGTTTGGTCAATGAAGATGTTGAACCACTGTGGGCTGAGGTGGGGACACCAGAGGAGAGGGAGAGGCAGCAGCAGGATCTGGGCCAACTGCATGAGTGGGCGGACAAGAACAGGATGGGATTAAATGTGGACAAGTGCAGGGTGATGCATCTGGGGAGAAGCAACCCCCAGCACACATATCGGCTGGGAAGCTCCCCTCTTGCTAGCACGGATGTGGAACGGGATCTTGGCGTCATTGTTGATGCCAGGATGAACATGAACCGCCAATGTCAGATGGTGGTTGGGAAGCCCAACCGAACCCTATCATGCATCCAACGATGCATTTCGAGCTGGTCCACGGCGGTGATTCTCCCCCTTTATGCAGCGTTGGTCAGGCCGCAGATGGAGTACTGTGTCCAGTTCTGGGCGCCGCACTTCAGGAGGGATGTGGACGGCCTCAAGAGGGTCCAGAGGAGGGCCACTAGATTGATATACAGGCAGCAGAATAGGCCTTACAAGGAGCGTCTGAGAGACCTGAACCTGTTCAGCCTCAGTAAACGGAGGCTGAGGGGGGACCTGGTGGCTGCCTATAAACTGCTGAGGGGAGGTCAGCAGGAAATGGGGCAGGCTCTTTTTTCCTGGGCACCACCAGGGGTAACTAGGACCAATGGTCACAGGTTACTGGTGAGCAGGTTCAGGTTGGACATTAGGAGGCACTACTTCACAGTTAGGGTGGCTAGGATTTGGAACCAGCTTCCTAGGGAAGTTGTTCTTGTTCCTACCTTGGGCACCTTCGAGAATAGATTAGATAGGTACTTGGCTGGGGTCCTGTGACCCTTGCACTCGTTCCTGCCATTGGTGGGGGGTCAGACTAGGTCGCCTGCTTTAGGCCCCTTCTGACCTTAGATACTATGATACTATGATTAAATGGTGTAGACCCAAGGACAGAGTCTTGAGGGACTCCTCTGGTTACAGGGCACCACAACAATTGACTTCCATCAACCACCACCCTTTGGGTCCTACCACAGAGCCAATTCCCCAGCCAGCAGAGCATGGTGAGGCCAAGGCCTAGGCCTCAGTTGGCTGGTTTTGCATAGAGGTGATCGTGGGATACCAGATCAAAGGCTTTTTAAAGTCAAGATATAGGACATCAATCTCTTCTCCCTTGTCCAGGTGATAGGTCACCTGGTCATAAAAAGAAATAAGATTGGTCAAGCAGGACCTACCTGCAACAAACCTGTGCTGGCTATCTCTCAGGATGTTGCCATCAGCCAGTCTGTTAAGAATGGCCTCTCTGATAATCTTTTCTAAGGCCTTCTCCAGGATATAGGTCAGGCTGATGAGCCTGTAGTTTGCTGGATCCACTTTCCTCCCTTTCTTAAAGATAGGCACCACATTGGCCTTCTTCCAATCTTTGCACACTTCACCAGAGCGCCAGGAGTTCTTGAAGATCTGTGCCATGGGTTGAGCTATGATGCTACCCAGCTCCTAGAGTACCCTGGGGCATAAACCGTCAGGGCCATCTGACTTGAAGGTGTCTAGCCTCTCAAGGTGTTCCTTCATGAGATCAGCATTGATGGAGGGTAAGGAATCTCCTTCTCCCTGGCCTCCCTGTCCCATAACGAGCAGGGGCATCCCGTGGGACTGGTGAAAGACCGACACAAAGTACCCATTTATAAAGTTTGTTTTTTCCTGGGCGTCAGTTGTCCCATCTGGTTTAGCAGGGGTCCAATGTTGCCCTTGCTTTTCCTCTGGCTCCCCACATATCTAAAAAAGGACTTTTTTAAGGACTTTTTTATTGTCCTTGATACTTGTAGCTAGTTGGAGTTCCGTCACAGCCTTGGCTTTCCTGGTTCACTCTCTGCAGGTCTGGACCAGTGCAGAATATTCCTTCTTGGAGGTGGATCCCATTCTCTATCCTTTGTAGGTCTGTCTTTTTAGCTGCAGGAAGTCTGCTAGTTCCCTGGAGTGACAAGGGGGCTGCTGTGCCCTTTTGCCATCTTTCCTCTGAGATGGAATAGACTTTGCTTGTACATCCAGGATTGCTCCTTTGAGGAGCAACCACGCATCTTGAACTCCCCTCCCCTTTGGGCTGAGGCCGTTCAAGGCCTTACTGACAAGACTCCTGAGCTTGTCAAAGTCAGCTTCCCTGAAGTCGAGGACTTCTGTATTGCTGACTGACTTTCCAGCTTTAGGGTGGATAGTGAAGGTGATCAGCTCTTGGTCGCAGTCACCCAGCTTTCCTTCAGTTGTTAGGTCACTGATTAGGTCGTCCCCCATTGCCAGAATCAGGTCAAGCAGTTCAAGTCAGGCTCTTGTTGGTCCATAGACTTCTTACATCATATAGAGCTCATTGACACATGAGAGAAAGCTTGGCATTCGCTTGGATTTAGCCGAGCGCTCTTCCCACGAGATGTCTGGGTAGCTGAAGTCTCCCATGACAACTATGCACTGGGAATGTGCAGCCTCAGCCAATTCCCTGGCAAACTCCTGGTCAAACTCTTGACTTTGGGTGGGAGGTCTGTAGTAGACCCCCACCATCTTGTCCCCTGTGCTGTGTTCCCCATGGATTTTAACCCAGAGGGTCTCCAGTCATCCACCCTGGGTGCCAATGTTGGCTTGCAGGGATGCGTAGCTCCCCTTGACATAGAGAGCTACACCCCAGCCCCTTTTGTCCACTTGATCCCTCCAGTACAGGGTATATACCTGTGGTCCATGTGGGGGCTGAGAAACACTGGCGGAATGGGGCCACCTATAGAGCGGAATTGGTTGGACGAGAGGCAGCAGTGGTTGAAACAAAAAAACTTTACTTATAAGCTGTAGACACAAGGTAGACAGTGCAGGCACAATCCGTAGACAGACACAAAACAGAACTGTAGACAGGCACACCCATGCTCACACTCACAGGGGGATTGGATACGTCGTGGCAACTGCGACGGGGAGTCAATGGTGGGTGATCAGGCGTCCTCCGTGGCTCCGAAGTACACGTGGGGATCTCTCCCTACGCGTGTTCAAGCACTCCTCCAATTTGGGCGGGTATCGCCCAAGCCCTTTATGCAGCCAGCGATCCAATTGCTGATCGCCACATGTGCATAATTTACTCTAAGCCAATCAAGAGCATGCACTTGCTGGTGCAGCTGCAAACTTTTGGCGGGCTCTGATCTTGCACCAAGGACTTTTCCTACCTTACAGAGAAAATCCTTGCACTCGGGACTCGCAATGTGCCTTACACAGCTGTGCTGAGGCACCTGTTTAACCATTCAGCTCTGACAGTCCAGTCATGGGTGGAGTCCTACCAGGTCTCCATTATCCCTATGACATCATAATTATTTGTGTTAAGTAGGAGTACAAGTTCTTCCTGTTTAATTCTCCAAGCTCCTGGCTTCTGTGTACAGGCAGGCAAGTGTCCCCTTGGGGGCCCTTGCCTTGCCTACAGCTCATTCCAGGGCTGGGTCAAGGGTGGGCTTCTTTAAGTGCCTTGGTCTGCTGGCTTTGCAAGGGTTGCTCAGTGGGCCAGCAGTGACAGTGGTCCCCCATCCACCGGCAGGCTTAGTTTAAAGCCTGGTGCAGCAGGTTAGCCAGTCTGGCTGAGAAAAGCCTCCTCCCCAGTGGAGAGAAGTGGAGACTGTCCCTTTCTAGCAGCTCACTGCCTCTCTCACCAAAGAGCGGGCTGTGGTCATGGAGGTCTTCCTGATGACACCAGTGCCAGTCTTTGGTTCACTACCTCAAACCTCCTCTCCCTCCTCAGCCCATAGCCTGAAACTGGGATGCTCAATGAAAACACTACCTGCACCCCCAAACCCTTTAGCCCCACTCTCAAATCCCTGTAGCACTTCGTGACCTGGCTGGGAGCACTCCAAGCCATGTCATTTGTGCCTGCATGGATAAGGAGCATAGGGTAGTGGTCAGTGAGCTGGAGGAGTTCAGGGACCTTTTCTGCAAAGTCTCGGATTCGGGCAACGGAAGCAACAGACTTCCTGGGATAAGGAGCTGAGGCAGCCGATTGCCCCCTCAGCCTCCCTCAGGATGGAGTCTCCCATGACAAACACTTTGTGTTTTGTCTTAGGGAGAGTGGGGGCAGTAACTACAGTTGAGCCTGTGTTGCCTGCAGGAGCTGGAATCTTGGCAGGTTCTGCTGGGGCTGCAAGAGATTTGTATCTGTTGAAAAGCTCCAGTGGGGTGGGGACCTTTGTGTGTCAGGCCTTGGGTCCCTTGATCACCTTGGTGCAACCCTTTGGCTGGACAGCAAGGGAGGTTCCCGAGTCCTCCCTTGTCCTGGAGGGTGACCGTGCTCTACCCTCTGCCTCCTGGGGGAAAAGGGCCTGGCAGTAGAAGTCTATCTCTCACTCACCACACCTGATGGCATGCAGTCTCTAGACTGAGGCCTGGAGTTCCTCCAGCTGGGGCACCAGAAACCCCAAAAGGGAGAAGACCCCACAAGGGGAGGTGGCCATGCTCCTGGACTCCAGAGCCTGAAATTTTTTCAGGCAGCTCCCACATCTGAGAGCCAGAGGCTCTGTGTGCGTGGAGCCCCGAACCATGGGCTCCGTCTGGGTGAAGGCCTTTGAGGAACCAGAGGGCGGGGGCTGCAGACCGCAAGGGGAGCCTTGGGTTGTGGCGTGAGCCCATCCCCGTGATGCCAGTGGTAAACCAGCTGCAGCTGGCACTGCCTACCCTAGGGGCTCACAGGCAGGGCTGCAGGCCCTCCTGCTCACTCTCCTGTGCAAACTCCCATGCTAACTTGTGCACTGGACCCAGAAGCATGTCTGTTTGCACATCATGTTCATGAGTCTCCAGTTGCATGGCTCCCTAGGAGGCTGGGCAAAGTAGGACCTGGGGCAGGGAGAGGCCCTCCTCAGCTCCACTCAGTCACCCCACAACAGGGTTATGTCCCTCCCACCATGGGCCCTGCTTACCTCTGCAAGTGCTGGGGGTTGGCAGAGTGCTCCAGGGTCACTGGAGAGAACCTCAGGGTGCAGAGACATTACAGGCTTACACCTGTGCATGCCACACTGCTCCTGGGGCCAAACTAAGCGTTTTTTTCTGTTTGGCAGGCACTTTTAAACTCCACGTATGCACAGTGGGCCCACTGCTAGCAAAGTGCTGCTCCCTGTCAAGTGGGGCCCTACCTGGAGCTTTAGGGGACCCTGATCTTCTGGAGAGGGACTGGTTAGTACCCTCTTTCCCCTCTTCTCTCTCCCCTCTCTCCTTGAGGGGCTGGGTGAAGTAGGAGACAGGGCAGAGCAAAGCCCTCCTTGGCTCCACTTAGTGCCCTGCAGCTGGGCTATGCCCCACCCGCCATGGGCCCTGCTTATCTCCAGCAGTGCTGGAGGGTCATCAGGGTGCTCCATGGTCATTGGGAGGGCCTTGGGGTGTGGGGGCGCGATGGACTTACACTCATGCGTATCATTCCACTCCTGGGGCCACACGGATGTGGTGAGGCCATATCTGGAGTTTGTGTTCAGTTTTGGGTTTCCCACTACAGAAAGGATGTGGACAAATTGGAGAGGCCAGTGGAGGGTGAGAAGAATGATGAGACGGCTGTCGTATATGATTTATGAGGGCGGAGGCTGAGGAAACTGGGCTTTGTGCATGTCTTTTCACAGCATCTGATGAAGTGAGCTCTTGCTCTCAAACACTTATGCATCTTTGATTCAGTTAGTCTATAAGGTACATCTTTACCTTGCCTTCTGCATAAAATAGCTAAACTTGAAGAGAAAAGAATCAAACAAATCACTTGAAATGCTTTTTGAGTGATGCATAGGTTGTGACACTAGTGAAGAATGTTAAGCACCTTCTGTGCTGATTTTCTTGGATTTGGTATTTTCCAAAAAATACCAAGACAAAAGAAAAAATGTTATGCAGCTTTATGTCATTCAAAATTGTCTTCTGTCTGTACAGCTATTGTCATACACAATACTTGGGAACAGGTACGTGGCCCTTGCCACCCTGAAGGAGACTGCTGAGGAGCACCCCCCTCGCAGTGCTGCTCGTGCACCCTCATCACAGGTGGAGAGGAAGAAGCGGTCCCAAAGGAGGAATAAGCATCAAGTCCTGGTCATCGGGGACTCCATCCTGAGGGGCACGGAGGGTCCCATCTGCCATCCTGATCCCATGGGCCGAGAGGTCTGCTGCCTGCCTGGAGCGCGGGTTCAGGATGTCAGGGAGTGCATCCGGAAGATTGTTAAACCCACCGATTACCATCTGTTAGTGGTAGTCCACGTGGGAACCAATGACGCTTCTAGAGGCTGGCCGGAGGACATCATAAAAGATTTCAAGGCCCTCGGAAGACAGCTCAAAGTGTTTGGGTTGTAGGTCGTGTTTTCCTCCATTCCGCCAGTGAGTCGACGGGCAAGGCAACACGAGGCCTGCATCACAGCTGTAAACCAGCACCTTCGGGGTTGGTGTTATGATGCGGGCTTCAGATTCTTCAATCATAGCCCACATTTCTCTACGCAGAGCATGCTGGCTAAGGATGGTCTCCACCTCACACCTAAAGGTAAGCCTTTCATTTCTTCTAGGTTGGCTGATCTCGTGTGGTGGGCTTTAAACTAGCTTTGCCGGGGGATGGGCCTGCCGAGAGAGGAGAGGACACTCTGCCTCTGAGCCAGGTAAGTCGGGCGAGCGTTTGTGGTTGTGGCTTGGGGGAAACAAGTGGGGAGGGAGAGGCGGCAGTGGTAGCCTTAAATGCCTCTATACAAATGCTCACAGCATGGGTGGCAAGCAGGAGGAGCTGTCTCTCCTGGTGGCTGTGGAAGACCCAGATTTGGTTGGG
>JAGPOW010003316.1:2407715-2436477 GCA_030014935.1 Caiman crocodilus | reverse complement strand
GCTAGGATGTGGAACCAGCTTCCTAGGGAAGTTGTTCTTGCTCCTACCTTGGGTGTCTTTAAGAGTAGATTAGATAGGTACTTGGCTGGGGTCCTGTGAGCCTGGCACTCATTCCTGCCATTGGTGGGGGGTCAGACTAGGTGGCCTGCTTTAGGCCCCTTCTGACCTTAGATACTATGATACTATGAATACTGTTAAAGCTAGATTTTCCATTCACTGTCAATTTTGGTTTTAGAGAGTGGGAGGGGATGGTAGGTTAATATGAAATTTGGTTTTGATCTTAATTAGGCTGAAAAAAAATCATTTTTCCACTGAACCAAAACATCCCTAGATCCTGCAACTGTTTCATGGATAGAGGTCTACCTAAATTGAGGTAGCGGCCCACTGATTTTACGGGCAGAACACAGGGCCCAGCAGCCATTTTGTGGGGAGAAACATGGCACCCCCCAAAACCTCTGACTGGCTATGGGACCCTAGTGGCTCAGCCCCTCACCTCTGATAGGTTGCGAGGGGAGGCAATAATCTTTTTGGCAGCCCTTCGAGCAGGCAGTCCTCCCATGCCTTCTCCTCCTCTGCCTGGAGGGACCAGCATTTTGTTTTCAGTACATTTTTTTTTTTTTTTTTTTGCAAAGATTTTGCGGGCAACATTGGATTTCATGAAATCCACAAAATGGTGATATTGGTAGGTCCCTACGCGTATAGTTAAGCTCTCGTTAACGTCATTGTTAAGATGTGAGAGCAAAAAGACTGTCCATGTATTGGCAGTCGGTAGGGAATCTACAGGAAGGCAGCTGGCCTGTCAGGCTTACCTGACCTTAGAGCAGTTACCCCTATTTCCTAACACCTGTGGTGCAAGGGCAGACTCGCTAGGAATCCATGTAGGACTTTGCTTTTAAAATGACAAATTTAAGACAATAAAGGAAAATATTTTGGGTTCAACAAATAGAAGATTTTTTGTTTGTTGTTTAAGAAACTGCGTTTTCTTTCCCTGAATATACAGCCTTTCACTACTCGACTGGGGTTTTTCGCAAATTTAGAGAAGTTTATTTACCATAAGTTTGACGTGGAAGTCCCTGGGGAGACTGAGAATATAAAAGAGAAGTTGAAAGCTCTGCGATCCAGTCAGTTGACTTCTGTTCTCACAGCTGAGATGATATTCAAATTCCTCCTCTTTTCTGGAGTCTGGACTGTTGCTTCAGGTAAACTTTATATTTTTTGGCTATAACTTATAAAACTTTTGTTAACAAAACAACCTGCTGACCTGATGATTTATGGCTACAAAGAAATGTTTGCTGCAGTTTGGCTTCTCACTGACCATCCCAGATAAGCATCTTCAGTAACAAAGCACTACTGGTAGACAAACAACCATGTTGTCCATTGAGGACGGGGTTGGGTTTTACTCCTCTCTTTCTTTACTGGCACTTCATACTTAGACTGCTTAATTAATTGACCTTCAAATTAATTCTAAAAGAAGTGTGTCCATCTGCTACGTGTTTGTGCATAGATTATTTTTAAAAATATTAAATGAAAATAGTTAATATGCTTTCCAACACCCCACCCGACTTGATTCCATCTTATGTTTTGGCTGAGTTTATGGTTGTCAGGTACGAAACTAGTTTTCGTCTAGTCAGGCTGGGATGACTGACGTAGACTACTGTGTTTCTGCCCGAAAAAGTTTCCAGAGGCAGTCTGTCCGTAATGGGGCTCAGCACCAAACTAGGCTAAGCACTTGAGCATTGATTCTTCTGCTTAGGTGGATTCTGTGCTTGTTGCAACTATGCTAGTAGCAGTATGTGAACAAACTTGGACATGTTTATATTATGTTACAGTTACGGGAGTGACTATGGCGTAAATATTCTGTATGTGAACAAAATATATGCTTGTCATAGCAGTATGCATGGCAAAACCTTATTTCTGGTCAGCAACTGGCTATAGACTTAATCATACTGACTCGAGCCTGATTAGGAAAAGAAATACTGTTGTTTGTGCCTGGTTTGCCTATATCTTACTTTGAGGGGCAGTGATATAAACCAACCAAGTTAATTTTAGCTTCTATTCTAAGAGAAGAATCAGTGTGGGATGAAGTAGGGCTCACCAGTCATTTTAATGGTATTTCAGTGGGCTTTTGTTAATGGAAAAGCCATTAATATTTTATGGAGCGTTTCAATACTGTGGCTCTTTGATTTTGAGAGAGAACTTTTCATGATCATGTCTCCTGGGAATGGGGGTCTAGGCCCCCTGGTCAAGGCCCCTCGGTGGCCAAGCTGTCATGTATGGGCATTCCCCTGTCCTTCCCACTGCTAATTCTTTGTTTTATTCTGTGAGCTATCAGAAGAAGTGCTGCAATTAAGATAACTGCTGGTCCATGGACTATATAACTTAAGACTAAGTTATATATGAAGCATTTGCTCTACACCAATAAATTTGTATGTAGAAGTATACATTAAAGTGCAATTTTCAGCTTTACTAATTCACATCCAGTAGGATAGCAACTGGTAGCAAAAATTGCTAATAAAGTGGCTGTTGCTCATTGGTTTTATGAGTCCTTGCGAACATTTGTCCAGTGGGATCTGTAACATCACAAAACACATGAGCGCTTGTTCTTGGGATCTGAACTGGCTGTCTCACTGGCAATCTTGTGAGAGAGGCAACTGAATAGTCTGGGGAGATGTCTTACCTTAATGAGTGTCCCTGTTACTTTCAGCAGTTTAACGTTCCAGTGAATTTCCCCAGGACTACTTTTTTCTGGAAAGTCTAAAGGTGAAGCATGCAGCAAATTTTAAAAAATGTTGGGGAACATTTAGCATATGAATGTAATAGATTTGGGGATCTCTCTATTGCATAGGTTTCATGAATAGATGTAACAATCTTTGAATTACGCCTTCTGATCTCCCACAGGCTCTGTGCAGGTAACACCAAGCAAAGTCCAATCCACTAAAGAAGGAAATAATGTCACTTTCCTCTGCCACTTGATTTCAAAGCATGATGTGCTTCAAGTCACCTGGCAAAAAGAGAGCGGGAAGAAAGAAAACAACATAGCAACCTATAGCAAGATAAATGGTCACAAGATCCTGGATAACTATGTTGGCCACATAAACTTTACCCAGCGCGACTTAAAAGCCTCTGCCATCACCTTTCATGCAGTCACCATTGAAGATGAGGGATGCTACAAATGCATCTTCAACACATTTCCCTTGGGGTCCGTTTCTGGCAGGATGTGTCTCAAGGTCTATGGTAAGACATCATCAGTGTTCGGGGGACTTTTTTGAAACTCTAGCCATTCTCATGGAAAGAACGATGTTGATTTCTAGTTGCAACATTTGTTAAATCTCTCTATTCCTAAGGCAAAATTTTCCTAATTGCTCTTCCATCCTTCCTCATCAGGTGTACCTTTGATAGAGGGGAAGTAGTGTTTAATGGTTATTTTTAATTTTTTTATCATTAAGAAAATAAGAAATCAGGAAATGGTGACTTTTGATATGCAGCTTACTCAGAGTACCTGATAGGTTACCATTCCCTATTTTTCCAGTGTTGAAGCTTTAGTTGTAGGAAGAAATTCCAACTGCACGTTGCATTGAAAGCTAAGGACCTCTCCTCCCCGGCAAGGTACTTCTGTGCCACCGAAGTGTTTAAATTAAGCTTCTACCTTAAGCTTAAATCTTGACATTCAACATTGAAAATATCTGGAGGTGAATTATGGAGCAACAATTAAAAAACAGTGGATAGGCTGAGTTCAAGAAATTGGTAAGAAGGGAGGCAGAGAGAATTTCAGTATGGATGCTGTTTTTACCCTGTGGTAGGTGACTAAGACTAGAGATCAGCTTATGTTGGCTCAGAGAAATGAGTGGGAAAGAACACTGTGAGATGAGATGTCAGGTTTCATAATCAAACATGATAAAAATCCTCAATTAAAATAGAGATTCTATAAAAAAGAAAGGGATGGGAGATTACCTGGAAATGAGAATGTGTAGCTATTCAGATGTCTTGCAGGGTGTTTCAGTTTTAATGCTAGAAGATAAGTGGGATATGAGAAGGGTTTCAATATCCACTATTAGCAATTATCATTCTCGCTGTCTTGGACACTCAAGCAGATTAAGTTGTGCCCTAAGGAGTTTGAGCAGAAGGCATTTTCCATGTATACAATTTCTTGGAACAACAGTATAGAGGCACAGGGCAGCCTATTGTGTTGTGGCAACTTTGCTCATCTGTTAATATCAAAGCTTTCCAAAAGGAACTCACATCCAAGTGACTAGAGCCCAAAGTTCAGGATAATCCTCTGAATTCTCATGTGATAAGTTTCTTAAGCAACCATGGAGAGGATCATATAGCTAAGCACAGGTATCTAGGAACAGATAGTGGGAATGAAATCTGAATTAAGGCATGATTAGATCCTAAATCAAAACTGACAAAATACAGAAAGAATTTAAATATAATTTTCTGGGTAGTAGAAGAGCCTCACTTTGTTTGGTTTTGCTTAAAATAAATCATTTATAACAAAGAAAAACATTTTGTACAAACATGCATCCTGCAATGCAGAAGTATAGTTTTTACCATTAACAATTAAAGCAGGAAAAGAATTTTCCCAAGGCAACCAAAATCCTTGCTATTATGATTCCTCCTGGCCTTGAGCAAACTTCTTAAAAATATTTTTCTACCAATACACATGCTTTTTGGAGCAGCCATTTCTGTTTCTTGAATCCAAACCTATGTAATAATCTGCACAAGCATATCTGTAGTTGACAGACATTATTGCTTGCAGTTTCCATGAATCTTCCAAAGGTTTCACTCTGATTCTTTAAAAAAAAAAAAAAAAAAGAGGTGAAGATCTGGCATGAGTTCAGTTTTTGTCGGTCACAGAGGATGCTTGTATAATTAAGTCTGCTTAATTAATTAATTGAGTCTGCTAGAGAGTGCTAAATTGTGCACTCCATTCGGCCTCTGTGTCTTGTATCGTAGCATTCCCGTACATCAAAATGGCAGCGGGGGCATTTTAACTAAAGCTTGTTGAACGGGCTTCAGTTAAGCACCCCTGCCACCATTTTTGAAGCGTGGGGATGCTGATGCACAAGACACTGCAGACACTTTAATTAAAGCAGCGCTCAGAGCCAGTCTCTTTAAAGCTCCCCAGTCTTCCTCTGCCCCACCACTGGAGCATGTATAAAAACACACAGAGATCCCATGCCTTAATGGAATGCAACCTAAATGCTGTAATAACCATCTTTTATGAGGATTACACATCTCTCAGTTCTTGCTTCTAGTGTATTTTATTGATATGCAAAACCAAAGTAAATTATACTGGCTTCTGTGTATGCCTGTCCAGGGCTTTAGTTTTTTTTCAAATATCCTACTGTGTTTATATCAAATACATTGAGAAATAAAATGCATTGAAAAGTGACTGTTAAATAAACTAAGCATTTCTTAATTAAATTAATAACCTTATGAAACTTAGCATATCCAATTAGGTATTGCACTCCATTTGGTGGTATTTGGTACCAGATGTTTCTGGAGGAAGGTATACACCCTTTTTTCTGACTTGCATCTGACAAAGTAAATTGTTCCCTATGCCTCTTTGAATCGGTTACTTTCTAAGGCACCACCCAACACTACCTTCAGCCAGAGGAGACTTAATTCTTCATGTAGCCTTTAAAGCAGTTAGGAATCCCATACAGTCAGATACAGCCTTCTTATAAAGGGTATGGGGAATTTCCTAATGTAAGAAAATAGGCATTATTCTTGTTGGTGGGATTTTATGCCTACACTGCAATCCAAAGGTGCATTTGCACCTTGAAAACACATCCCCAATCTAGCTGTAAGCAAGTTACCCTGTGTACAAAGAACAGGATAGCTGAAACATCAAGAGATCCAGCGGGAACCTTGGACAAATACTCAGATACCTAGTCTTTGCTGGCACAATTGCCCTGTTACCAGTATCCACACTAGCTCAGCAGCAGACATACGCTTTGTATTGCAGTGTAGACCTACCTTGAATTGCTCATTTGTCTATCCTGTAAGGGCAGAGGCAGGCTTTCCTTTTGCCGCCTTCATAATACACTGAGTGCCTGTCCTGCTCATTTCAATCTTGTGAGCACGCAATGTGGATTTTCCCTTAGGAGCATTGATACATAGCATGTACCATCTCTTTTCACTTGTCACAGTATGTGGCCTCCTAGAATGCTGCTTATGTATTTCACAGGGCAATCAGGTTCAATATTTTTTCTCTCCAGATTGCACGTTGACAGTATTCTTCCATATGTACTTCTCCAAGCTTCTTGCACCTCAGTGACATTCTGATAATTCCAATAACATTTCAAAGCTTTCTTTTGCTGTTCTAACAACAGAAATACCTTCCCAACATTGCTAACTGAACTGAATGAAGGAGACAGTTGACAATGGTTTTGTCAATGTGGGTCTATATTCCTGAACACTAAAATGTATGTGTAATAATATATATAAGATATACCTTGTATCCCTTCCTCAATTCAAGATTCTTAACCTCTTAAAATCTAGCAGAGCTCCCAGTTTCACCTGGTCAGTCTGCCAAGGTCAGGAAGAAATTCCCTCTACCCCCTTTGCACAGTTTTGCCCAGCGCATATTTGGTCATATTTATTCTGTTTTTATTTTCACCTTCCTCTAATGGATCCAAAATTGTCCAGGGTTAGAGTGGACACATACTCTGAGGTATAGGATATCATCTTTCTTAAGTTCCTGGCTTGCTGACTTGCTCATATACCCTGGGTTATATTTCTTATTAACTTTAGGATTGGAAAAGAAATGTCATTCTCATCAGATTGTCAGGGACCTTAGGGAGGGAGGAAAGGAGGTGGTGGTTGTCTTCCTCTGCTGTGTGGACCCCCTGCTATGATAATCTGAATATATCTCACCTAAACAGTTTTCTGCCATGTCATGGACTGGGTTTGTAGATGGCAACTTGGGTCTATTCTTTTCCCAACCTCTGGCACACTTCAGCTTAGTTTTGTGTAGATTGAAATGCTTTGGTCTAATTTAAGATTTTGGGGTAAAACCTTAATGGCCTGGGATAAACAAGAAGTCAGATGACATAATCTGGTAATCCCCTGTGGCCATAAATGATATACAGCTACAAAATAAGATTACTCTTTGGAAAATTAAATGAGACATAGGACATGGGAAATGTTCTGAAACATTTACACTAGCTTTTATCTTATATTTTCACCCAATGACATCACCAAATGAAACATTTTCAATCCCTCTGACCCATTTTAACTATAAAGTATTTTAATTTGTACTGTGAATGCTTTAGATTTGTGCATTTATATTTGAATGATTATTCTGGTTCAATCTCGAAGCTACTTTAAGGCATGTCCTGAATGGGCCATTCTTGCACGTGCTCCAGGCATAGAAATACTTCAGTGAGGCCAGTCCAGGGCTGTCCGCAACAGCCAGAGACCAGTACCAGGAGAATGATTGTGGGATACTTTATTCAAACCTCATTCAGCAAAGCTTCGTTAAAGTGCCCTGCAGCCATTTTAAAACATGCAGGAGCTTAATACACATGACACCTGCAGCATTCGAACTAGAACACCAATGTGTATAGGCATGTGTATAGGCCGCCCTAAATTCCTATTTTGCCTATGGGAATAACTTGTGCTAAACCAAATAGAGGATTCCTACTGTCTGAGAATGTGATACAAGAATTCACCCCAAAGACTGTCTGAACCCCTCAGTCACTCCAAGGTGCAACTCGACTTGCAAAAATTTCTGCTTGAAGGGAAACCATTATCTGCTTGTCCTCGAGAGGAGGAAAGGATAACTGGGGATTCTCGGGGAGATTACATGGCAGTTGCTGACAAGCTTTTACAGTCTTCATATTCCATGGGAGGGTTATTCTGGCATTGGCACCATAACTAGTTTATAATTGTTCAAGGGAACTGAAACTGCAGCTAGTATTGTATACCACACACAAGGCCTAGCAACCACACGCTGCAGGAATGGGTATATTCACAAGAGGGAATTTTAGAGTTGTCTTGCTGGAACGGGGGGTGGGGGAAAATGATATAAAAGCTGGTGTAATAAGGATGGGTTTTCCCGTAATAAGAAATGACGAATTTGAAAAGAGAGAATTTGAGTGTTGCCCTTTGTACTTCTGAATTTAAGATCTTTCTGAAGAGTAAGTGGCAGACGCTGGAGCTGGAACCTGAGAGAGAGGCAACTGTTTGTTACAGTGATGGTGACTGGCCAGCTGACAGGATCCTTTATGGCTGTATTCATGTGTATCCAGATACAGTCTGAATGATATAATGGAGATCTCAAAGGAAGGTGGATAAATACTGACACTGTTTCCTAGATGGAGAAACTGAGGCTCAGGAAGACTTATGTGCCAGACCTCATACAGTGAGTCGGGGGCAGAGCAAATTCTGGCTTTCTTCTATAAACATTAGATACCAGTGCCCCTCTTAGCCTCTCACTGACATTACTGGGATCATGGTCAAGCCCTTTAAAATAAAGAACATTGAAAGTAAAGAAATTTGAGTGGCTTCATTTAATATTTAAAAACAGAGACATAACCAATGAATAAGGATAGATTCAATGTAAGATTCAAATGTCTGTCTATCAGGAGAGCTGTTTCGGGGCAGAACTGGTGAATTTGGCTGTATAATACTTCAGGATTATGACATTTAACAAAAAATCTAACAGGGGTGGGGAAATATAGCCCAATGTAAAGAGCAGGGTTGTGAGATTTGAGAAATATGAATTTCCACATTGTCAGTTTCACTGCATGACGGGGCAATTTCGATCATTTCCCTGAGCCTTCTGTCAGAGTTTGGTCTACAAAGAGCATTGATCTCCTGCTTGAACAGTGTGAAGTATTAATATCCAGTCACGTGAGTTATTTTCACTGACGTTTTGTAAAAGACCTCCCAGTGGAAACACCTGCCCATGTGACCTTGGGAAGATTTTACTCACTGTTTCTTTTTTGTCAGTTTCAATAATATTTGAGGCCAATGTCGTGGGCGGTGATAACCAAAAACATATTTTTGTGTATCCTGTGAGTAAAAGAAGAAATTCAAGTAATGATTTGTTAATTGAAACTTAATGTTCTTTGTGTAATTACTCCTCTCTCAATTTCCAAACTCAGATGGGAGATTTTTTTAAAGTTTCAGCTGAAATCCCCAGGACTGCTTTTACTGCAATGTTCAGAGGAAGCAGTATTGTAATTCATCAGTCCTTGCAGTTGGATAATATTGAGTTTCTGTCTGGTTGGGGACGAAAGAAGTGAGATGTTTCTGATGAGATCTCAAAAGCAGGTGCAACCATAATAAACACATTATCTGGGGTATAACATAGAACTTAACGGACTTTAGGATTATTGTAGAAACTAGAAATCAAAGACCTCCTGAAAGAGAACCCTAAACTGACAGTATTTATTTATTTTGTACCTAAGCATGGAGTGGCTGTAGCTCCTCTGAGGTTAAGGTTGGTACGTGGTGTCTTATTTTTGGCTTGGAAAATTAGCATAGGGCTAAGGGAAGATGCTTAATGGTTCAGGAGAGATGTAGATGCCAAACTGATAGATGCCATTTTTTATCCTTCAACTTTGTTTTGACTTTCAGTTGATTTGACTTTCAACTTTTATCCATCCTGGTTCTTTAATTCTAAGTATATTTATTTATTTATTTATTTATTGCTAGAAATATCCTGCTCAGGAATGGAGCCCCAAAGGTCTCCTGGATCCTGTCCAGCCACCTTTGGCAGAAACCATTTACCTGCACAGTGGAAAAAGAGATGCTTTGGTAGAACACACAAATATTAGTGAATCACAAAAAGGGGTTTAGATTTTGTTATCAATCAAATGACAAAACTATAGTTGCCAGTTTTAAGACTCAGGGGAACATCCAAGGAAACTAATATTTTATTGCAAGTACTTAGACTTATTGATCCATCTGTAGACCCAGGTCCTTCCAAGGCATACACAGGTGCATAATTTAACTTACATGTATGGTATGATGAAGCTCAAGTCACCAAAGTACAGTTGTATGTCTGGGTAAATCTTGGCATGATTAGGGCACCTCAGGAAGTGGTGATATTTGCATGACCCAAGCATGTGTTGAAGTTAATGGGAGCTTCTGGATACTCAGCACATGTAAAAATGAGGCCCATACTTCAGTTCTTAAGGGTGTGTAGTTAAGGAACCACTCCTTTATACATTTTGTCCTTAATTTTATAACTCAACATATAACCACACTTTACAACTATATAAAGGAAACAAAACTGATGGGAGTGCATTAATTACATATGCTCATTTACTTCAGTTGCACAACGATACAAAGACGTAACAGATAATGTTACTGTGCTTTGATTTTAAAATGATCTGTATGGGGAAACTTGCATTGTTCCTGCTTTACTTTATTAGTTTCTTGGGTCAGTCCTAGGGCTCTTAGGTCAGCACCTACCATCTACTAGTGAAACTATACAAAAACAAAAAAGAAAAGTAACAGACATCTGCCTTGCTCATTTTAGTTACCTGGCTTCTTACTTCCCACATATGTTACTTTTTATCTTTCAACCCACTCATCCTTGCTTATGTCAAGCTGTGATGATATACTGCAGCTCCCGTGCTTTTACTTCCCCACGCCTGTATTTACGGAGTTCTTCATTTTTGTTCCAATACTGTGAAAGCCTGTATTACCATGCTGCGTGTCCTGGTTGGTTGCTGAAATGGCAGACAGCACTGAAAAGTAAAACTAATAGAAGCTTTATTATCCTGACTTAGCAAGAAACAGGCACCGAGATTCTCTTTTCCAAGCATACAGTTCTTCACTGATATAGCTGGAGTTATTAATCTTATCTTGTGTTTTACAGCAATATCAGAACCCAGAGTGGAGGCCAAGCTTGTGTCCAACCCTGACAATGCTGGGGAGAAGCTGCTGGAGATGAACTGCTCAGTAACAGGGAAACCAATCCCAAAGGTCTCCTGGATCCTGTCCAGCCACTTTCAGCAGAGACCAACAGAGTATTTCATCAAACATGCTAACCAGACTGTGACTGCTATAAGCAGTTTCACACACGTCCCCTCCAGGATACTCTTGGAGGAACCTCTCACCTGTGAGATCCAACATCCATCTCTGAACATTACCCTAGCCCTGCCCAAGGACAGTTTGAAACAGAGTGAGTATAAGCTTTGTTTTGGGGAGGAGGAGGGAGCTATATCTTGTGGTATGAGATAAAAGTGTTTCTGAGATGATGCAAGGTAGGAGGTCAAACAAAAGCTCCTTTAGCATAGCTGAGAGAAAGATAGGGTTTCTCATGCAAAGGAGATCTAAGCTAAGATTTGGGACAGCTAAGAGAACAAGAAGCGAGTGTGTACACAGTGAGGGACAAAATATATGGCTGGTGATGCCCTCACTTGAAACAGGCCAAAGCACAATCTGTTATGGATTGAAGGCTACATTAAGATCCTGGTGACAGACAGCTTATATGGCAGTACAGCTGCACCTGGTCCTTTCCTTCTTCTGGAGTTTGGCAAAGCTGACGGCAGCTCTTGATGTAGTTTTAGCCCTTCTCTTAAGGTTTGTTGATTCTTTTGCAGGCCAAGGTCTACATGAACCAAAGGTTAGAGACGTACCTATCTATGTGTCCACTGCTTTGATTCTCTTGGTTCTTCTTGGCTGCTTCTGCCACTGCTGGAGACGGCAACATCAAAGAAAAGAAAATCAAGATCTGTGCTGGGTGAGCCCTTCCAGAAGTATGTTACCAGGGGACCATGGGAATTAGGGGCACCAACTCTGAACTGGAACCTCCTAGGACTTAAATGCTGGAGGCTGGAAGCAGGGGAGGAACAGTGGAAAAACTATGGTCATACCCTGCTCGCTGTCTCTTTCAGCATCCACTGTCTGCCACTGTATGACACAGAATAGTGGGCAAGATGGACCTATGGTCTGACCCAGTAAATAGCTAGTCTTATGTATGAGCTATTCTTATCAATAAGCCCATGGCTGATGTGCAATGTTTAATCTTTGGGTCCACAACATTTATTAAGAGTTACTGAATATCTTTAGAGTGCTGTTACATCATGTCTGGAAATAGAAAAATGCAAGTTCTTTGCTGATCCTGATTGACTTCCATCTGTATTTTCAAGACATTATATAAAGGAGGGTGGGCATCATTAACATCATTGTGGATAAAAAAAAATAGACACACCAAGATACAAAGTGATTGGCTCATATCTAACTCCCTTCCTGGGAGGAAAAGAAGTTGCAGCAATGTTTGCAAAAACAGAAATCAAATATGATATGTCCGGCAGTCTGGTTTTTGGACAGCTCTCAGTACCAGACTGTAGTAAACCTTCACTGGAAAGTATTTGCTTTGAAAGCAGCACAGCACTCTATAAAAAGCAGTGTCGTGCAAAGCCACCACATGCGAATTGGCTAATGGAGGCTCTTGTACTGCCTCTTCACAATCCTCTCTAAGTCAAAGCTGGGTTCCCTTGATCATATTGTTGGGGAGAAATTCATCCTTTGTCCTCTGATATAGGCAGACGCAGTAATTTAGCCTCTGAGAAGTCTGGAGTTCTTCTCCAACCTTGAAATAATTCACTCTTTTATTTGCTTAAAAAGCTATGTCTCTTTCTTTTGCTAGGTACTGCCCATCAGCACCAGAGATAAGAAGCCTATATGGTGCACAGATCATGGTCAACCATGCCCTACCACACCTTCTGCCTCTGAAGACTTACTAGATAGCTGACTGCTTGTTGTGTATAATATAGGAGACCTTTGCCTATCTGTAGTGAAGTAGGAGCATTCACCCATAATTTGACTTTTCCTGGGACTTCTGTTTTGTTCACATGCCATTACTACACTTTTTACGAAGAAAGAAGTGAAATGAGAAGTTTTAAATATCTATTTATTTTTATACATGGTCCAATGCACTCCATTTTATATAGAAATGAAATTATTTATTGAATTATAGTTGCACAGCTGTATACAATAAAAGGCAAGATTTGTATTTTCTATAATTGTTTTATTAAGACTTCTTGGTTATTGCTTCTTACACCACCTGCTAGACTTTTTAAAAATTCAAATATATGCTGTATTTTGTGAAGCTAAGAATCTTAAATCACGTGGAAGAAGGGTATCTCAAAAATGTGTACATACTTCAGTCATAATGTGACAGGGTGACTGAAGCACTGCCATGGGAACACCAAGGGGGAAGTAAAAGGGACAAACTTAACTCAAGAAACAGGAGAAGCTGCGGCAAGCTGGGACAAGGAAAATGCTGTGCTCTGGGTGATCGAGGAGTCAGCTGGAGCCAGGGCAGATCAAAGGCTGCCGCAGCAAACTCAAACACCAGGATTTGAGCCTGGGAGGGAGAAAACCGTGCAGCAAAAGAAAAGACCACACCAGAGAGCAAGAAAAGAATAGCTAGGCCAGATGGTTAGTGAGTAGGAGGTGCCATTGTAGACCTGGCTAGAAAGAGAGGGATTTAAGGGGTGCCGAGGAAGCATCTAGGGTCAGAGGAGAATGGAAAGACAGCAAAGAGCAAGAGAGGAGAATAGAAAGCAGATGGGAGGAGAAGACTGACCCCAGAGCCTAAGGAAAGACTCTGGCCCCTCAACTTACCTGGTGAGACCCAGTGAGGAACATGATCCAACAGGGAGAGCCAATTGACCAGTGAATCCAGTACTGGTGGGTGAAGAGAACCACTTTGGGGACCTGGGAAAGGAAGAATGTATGGACAGAACTACTCCCCGGGAGGGTGGTAGGAAGAGAGAGTTAGCCCCAGTCCCAGGAGGACAACAGGGGACCAAAAGAAAGAAATAGCTGCCTTGGGACCCACGTGAGGAAGAACGGGGCAAGCAGCCAATTAGCCAAAGCCTTAGGCAAGGATCCTTCGAGTGAGAGTGGAAACCTTGATCTCAGAGGCACATAACAATGCCCAGAGCTTCAGGTGTGGTGAGGGCAGGGTGTGGGAAAAATGGAGCCCTGCAAAGAGCCGACAACATCCTGAGCTTATTCAGTGAGCTGCCTCCTATCAATCAGTCCAGTTATAAATGTATGGAAAGTGTTTCTTTCATTAGATCAGGAAAATAAAATTTTGAAAAGGTACTGAAAATGTGAGAGTTCATTGAGCTTGGAGATGTGAACATGGAAGAATACTGTCAATATGCTAGACCACTACAAATTGGAGAGAAAAAACTGAACTTGAGAGCCCTGTGAAAATGTAAGTGGTATTCCAGAAGGCCACACACTGAGACAAGTGAAAAAAAAATGCTGAAGAAGTGTTAACTATGTACGCTTGCTCCCCAGGGAAATCCAAATGGCTGCATTCTCACAAGATTCAAATGAGCAGGTCCAGCTCATTCAGAAGGCTGCAAAGAGGAGACTTTGCCGTTTCTTTCACAGGGTAGGCAAATGAGTTATTTGGGCAGGGCTGTCTGACTTCGGCATGCTGGGGGAAAGGGCTGCACCCCTGGAATCCCCCGTACCTATTATAACAGATGCACTTGGTCCCCCTCCATCACCAAATGATGGCAGCAGGCCCTGGTCCTCCCATCTCCCCCTATCACACAGACTGCACAGGTGCACAGACCCCCAGATCCTCCCTCACTGCATGCCAATAGGAGAAGCAGTTGCTGGGGCCCACAGGCCACCAGCTGGACAGCCCTGATGTAGAACAATGTTTATTCTTGAACAGTTAAAGTCCACACTGCAAGGTCTATGCTGCAATATGAAAGGTATGACTGGGGGTCACCTTAGCCACAGCAGTTATGTGACCCAGACCAAAGGTTCAATTCTGTGAGTGGTTTTTGTATTCCTGATGAGGAACAGGGGTCTGGCCAGAGTGGGGTTTAATTTCCCCCTCCCTATCCCACTGTTGGGGACCTGAGCTGGATCTGCTGGGTGCTTCCCGCTTGGTGCTGCAGCAGCAGGCCACCCCTGAGGTAGACGGGGCAGGGAAACAGGGTTATTTTCCTCTCTATCCCCATTGTCCCCAGGGGACTGCAGCCAGGTCTGCCTGCCCCAACTGCTGCCACTGCTGAGCAATGAAATTAGTCCCCTCCTGTCCTCCCAGCAGGAGACGGGAGGACTAACCCCTGTTCCTGCCCCACCCCCAAGGGGCCCTTTCGGTGGTGCCTGGTCATGACCTCACCCCACCACTGCACTGGGAGGCAGGAGCCTGAATGGAGGCAGCAGCCCCTGTAATGGTGTTGGGGAGTACAAGCCCCTTCCTGGTGGGGACGCTGTGCTGCAGGGCAGACAGCTGCAGTGGACTGCATGCAGCAGCACCAGGGATCGGAGGGGGCCAGAGCTCTCCAAGTCCCCCCCAACACCATGGTCTGTAGCAGCTTTCTCCACCCCACAGCTTGGTCCCCTCACCAGGAAGAGGCTCAAGCTCCGGGAAACCATGACGGTGGTGTCAGCACATACGACTCTGGGATGCGGGGCAGGAAGCTTCAGCCCCAGGGCTTCTGCCCCATGCATGGAGCTCTGGCTCTAACTTCCAGATGTCTTGGAAGGCATCCAGGGAGCTGCAGCTGGAGCTCCACTCGTGAGATAGACGCCACTGGGCTGAGGGAAGCTTCCCCAACTGTGAGTGGTGCTGCGCAGTGTGGCAGGAGCTGCAGCTGGAGGCGAGGAGAGAAAAACAGCCCTGCTGGGCCAAGCCACTATCCCCTCGCCTCTAGTGGTTACTCCTCCTCTCAATTTTGCTGCTCCTGCACTGCTCCAGGAGTTGGGAGAAAGCTTCTACTCTGCATATGGACCTCCAGCTCCAGCCCCCCCAGACATCTTCCACCTTCCACCTTCCCAGGTGGCCAGAGCTTCACACATGGGGAAGAAGCTGCAGTGCTGAAGCTTCCCTGCCTCTGCCCAGGGTAGCATGGCCTGGCCATGGCAGAGGCAGCTGGAGGTTGGGGGGACCAAACAGCTCCCCAGGCCAGCCCCAGGTGCTGCACAAGCTAGGGGGCTCAGTGGTGGTGGCTGCTGGGCTTGGGGCCTGCTGGCACCTCTGAGCTCACCTGGGAAGCCCACTTCCCAGTCAGCCCCCACCTGGTGAGGCTAGATGCCGCTGGCAGGGCCCATGTGGGGGGGTGGGGGGAGAGCAAGGTTATTCCCCCCTCTGTTCCTGGGGCACCACAGTGGGGTCTGCACACCCCAACCACTGCTGTCACTGCTTGCTGTGTGCCTGGGACAAGTGGTGGGATAAACCCCCTCTGCCAGACACGAGAGGGACAGGATAGGATGGGGCTTATTCCACTGCTTGCCCCAGGCACATACTGAGCAGTGGCAGTGGCAGTCGGGGCAGGCAGACCCGGGTGCAGTCCTCCAGGGGAGTGGAAGTAGAGGGAAAAATAACCCCCCTCCCTGACCCCTCTGCCCCAGGGACCCAAGGTGACCCCCGCTGCAGCAGCGAGGGGGGAGCGCCTAGCAGACCGAGGTCAGGTCCCTGCCAGTGGGACAGGGAGGGATGAATTAAAGTTTGCCTCAGGTTGGCCACAACCCCCTCCTCCCCAGCACAGCTTCCCTGAAAGGGAGGACACGCTCTAGCATTCCTCAGCTCCTGGCCTGTGCACCTGCAGGCATGTGCCCACATCTTCTCAGTCCAGAGAAAATGTCTGCGCTGTTACAAACCAGTTCAACCTAGGCAGGTTAGACTCATCTGCAAAGGTGGAATCAGTTCAGGCTCCAGCTTTTTAAATGTCTGTCCCTAGCCTATGGGAGCTTGGGTGGGAGGGAGGGGGAAACAGGCCAGGAGTAGGAGGCTTGAAGTAATGAGCTGTCAGTCATGGGGACATTACCAGCTCAAATTCCCAGAAGCATTTTCCTAGAAAGAAGTGATGAAAGAGCAAAGAGGAAAACCAGAGTTCTCCATGACTTCCTTCTTTCCCTTGGTCCTACCCTGGCTCAGGGTTTTTCCATGGGCTTGGTCTCCCCTGACCGGGGAGAAACTTGACATTTTCTTCAGTACAGGGCTAGAACAGAGGAAGAGCCATTGGAGAGTAGAATAACAGCAATGATTTTTTTGGGACAGGAGAAAAGAAAGGGTTGCTGCTTGAACCCAGAGAAGAGGAGTGGAGTTTGGCAGAACAAAGGAACCAGTAGAGAAGAGGGCATGCAGGGGGGTCTTCATGACGGCTTCTAAGCAGTTGGACAGGAGGAAAGGATTATAAGTTGGAAAGCAGCTGGGAGGTTCCTAAGGAATGAGGAAAGTAGCAGGAACTGAGAGGTTATTTGGGAGGTGGAGGGTTCTGAACAATGGGAAAGGAGAGGAAGGTCAGTGGGCATCTGGTTCCAGGTGGGTTGCGAAGATGACATTTCTGGGACTGAAAGGATGCTTGGGGGGAGAGCTGGGAGGATGGGGTCTGGGCAGTGAGAACTTAATGAATACTGAACATATTTTCACAGCAATGGAGCATACATAAGACAGCTGGGTTTCTGGAGGAAGTGTTATTGTAGTTGACATGGGAATTCATGCCATTTGGAAGGAGGACTGAGGTAGAAGATATTCCAGAGACTATTGCTTCCTTCAAAGAAAGAACCAACAGCATAAAAAAGCTAAAATTTTCCCTCCTTCCTTCCTCTTCCAAGCAGCACATTTAGAAAATAAAATACTGCACATCTAATCATGTGATGTTTGTGATAGGATCTGTAGGCAAGTCTTCATTTGGATCAAGACATACCTGGAGCTGACCTGGGATAGCATGTTGGTCAGGGATGGGAGAAGATGAGCGATACATTCTGTCAGCTGTCAGCTTGCTCTGGTAGAAGCCAAGTCAGTGTGTGGGGACACGTACTTTTGTAGCCATTTCAAAAGAAGAGAGGTGGAGGGGGTCTCTTGCTTCAAAATGCACGGCAGCTATTAAGATCCAGCAATTACTTGTGGAAGGGTGGGAGCCATACCAGTATAGCAACACAACTCCAGCTTAAACATTGTTTCTTCCAGGGTTAAAGTTGGAGTGGTTTTCTTACATTTGTATCAGACTCGCAAAGATTAATGAAAGGGTAGCTTGGCAAGTGCAGGGAAAGAGGAACCAAATGCAACAGAACTGTTCCTCACAATAGAAAATTAGTCATTTTTACTAGCTGTAATTCTATTGTTGCGGGGGAGAGGCGGGGGAAGGAATTCCAGTCCTTCCAGTATTAACAGCTCAGATTTCCTGGTGAGTTGAGTTAACAAGAACAAAAGCAGTTCTTATGGGGGGAAGAGTTGGTACATGATGACACATCTAGATGTGTGAGAGTCCAAAATAGGAAAAATTGTTGGATTGCCTAGTTGGAGATTGACTGGAAGAAAGACTGAAAAAATAGCTGTGCATGTGATTTGAGTCAGACACTAGTTTCACCTTGACTTGCACTTCATTCATTTGATTAAAATATTGTTCTCTTACAGTTCAGGCAAATAGAATTACTTTTTTTTCTTAGTACCTATTACAGACATAGTTGGGGCTTGTCCCTGGATAATGAATGCAAATATCTAGAGAGGAAGCAAGTAAGTAGAGTTCAGTGGGAAAGTGTACTTCCCTCCTGAAGAATTTTGTGATATTAAACTCTTTTGACAACTAACTTTTAAATCATTTTGGTTTTGACTGATAGGAATATTGCATTTTGATCATTTAGTTTTTACAGCTGGTTACTTACAATTACTGTCATGTACCGTTTTACCAAATTTTGAAAGAAAATGTCATTCTGGAACCCAGATTTTTATTGTTGTCCTGAATTCCCATTTGGATTTTCTTTTTTGAGATTTCAAAATTGTTTTCTTAAACTTGTTTCCAAAACTAGAAATGTTTTGATAATGGATATTTCCTTGTGGGAACTTTTGGTTTTGATGAACTTGCCATTTTTGAGGGGATTAACTAGCTCTACAAAGGGAAATTGATATAATAGGTTACAAAGGAGAATGTTGTGCAAGGAAAGGTAAAGCATGTGCTGCCAAACACTATCCCAAGTGCCAGAAAAAGGGGATACCAAATAAAATAGAAAGGCAAGAAATTGAAAGCTAAAACTGGTAAAACAAGCATCAAACCCAGTTGGCTGCTGGAACTCACTGCTGCACAAATAAGGCCAAGAGTTTAGCTGAATTTAAAGAATGGGATGTTTATATTTAAGTAAAATAGCTAATGTTATAATAGTTGGCTTTTAAATAACCTAGTATAAAATAGATATAAACATTTCTCCTCCAAGGGGTAAGTTTGCTCTAAAGGCTGTGAGGCATAAATTTATAATATGAGTATGTGATACCATAATTGCCTACTTGGGGTTTCTTTCATCTTCGTATCTGGGATCTAATGCAGGCCATGTCTGTCATATAGATGGGTAACTGGCCTCTTTCAGTGCTACATTTCTGATGAGGGTCAAGTATTTCCTTTTAAAGAAACAATCGGCAGGCCTACATGAGATGCTACTGCGCAGTGGTTGTGCATTTATTTAGTACTTGTGTAATCAAGTATTACAGTATGCAGTAACCAGAGTTACTGTACAGTAGTGCTAGCGAATGCCTTTTTAGTGACATTACAGTGCAGTAGCCTAAAAATATTGTGCAGTAGTGTATTAGCACTGTATTATTCGGCTACTGTGCAGTTAGCATCTTGTGTAGAATTGCCCAGTGTGTGGACCATGATGGTCTAGCTTGTGGTCTGAAATGAACGGCTATTCCAAAAAAAAAAAAAAAAATGCATAAATGATGCAAGGCATAAAAACCTCACCACTGTCATAACCTACAAAGTGCCAGTAAAATAACATGGGGAGTGAGAGCACCAATAATGAAAGTGCAATTTTTAGCTAGTGTTCCCTCGCTGCCTTGAAAATGGCCACCTGATTTGATATCTCCTACAGCTCCAATAGTTGCTGAATGACCAGTTGGGAGCTGTGTGAGTTGCAGAGGTGCAACAAGGTACCAGTTGCATTCTCCAAGATGTTGGAGTTGACACTGGAGCCCAAAGCTGTGTGCTCCCTGTTCTGGACTATCTTGGTTTCTTATTCACTGTTGCAGGCCTCAATATCATGACAATGGAGAGGTCCTTTGCTGCAGTCTTTATTGCAGCTCATCAGTGTGGTGGATGACATATTTCCTTCTGGTGAAAGTAAGTTGGGTCAGTTTTGGCAAAATCCAAGGTCTGTTACTCTCATGAGAGTTAATGAGCACTTTTGTAAACCAAATAAGTAGATGAGACTGTACATCAAACATTCCCCTCTGAGTTAGGTTAGGGACCCATTCTTACAGAGGTACTACAGCACAGCTTAGCACCCTGGGCAGCAGCGGCAGCGCTGGCTGCTGGGATGATGGCAGCAGTGGTGTGGCTGGTCAGCAGCTACAGTGATAGGTATTTTTTTACTCCTTCTCCCAGGCTGCTGCCCAGCTGTTTTCCTGAATATCCCATACCCACCCTCTGTTTTGCTATGTTGTTCTTGTACAGACATTTCCTATGCCTGAAGAAGGGTGTTTGTGCCTGAAAGCTTGCAAAGAACAATTTCCCAAACTATTTACTTGGTTTAATAAAAAAATATCACATCTACCCAAAGAACCTTGTCTGCCTATGTCCGTAGGCCAACACAGCTACAACCAACAACCTTAAAGCTCTCTTGTTCTTAGCAGTTACAGTAGAATGGTTTCAGTGATAGTCTGGATTAAATCAGCGCGTTTAATTGCTCTTGCTGATCATCATCATTTTGTATCTCTGCACCACGTGTGACCATTTTGTTACACATGCTTGTGCTCATTTATTGTACTTTGCAAAATCTTGCATTGTACATGTGCTTTTGAGCAGTGGGCATTGCAGCAGGTGTTGCATAGTCTGAGGCTCTGTGTTGCAGTCACAGATGCTTGAACCAACGGTATAGCCCAGGGGTTGGCAATGTTTTTGGGCAAAGTGCCGAAAACACCCGCAGTCTGCCCGATCCTTGTTGTGACAATGTAGACCCATCTCCTTTGCTTCCCATCCAGTTTGCCAAAAAAAGTCTGTTTTTGAGCAGGGCTTGTGTCAGCTCTGTGAGATGTAGCTCTTTGGTTATTTCCAGGGTCTTGTGGAGGAGTCGCTGGTGGTTAACTGTATTGTAGGCAGTTGTTAAGTTAACACACACGGCTCTGCTGATTTGGGCTCTTTCAAAATGATCCTCTATTCTTGCTGGTTGTCAGTATGCTCAAAATAAGGCCTAGGAAAGGCAGCATGCACCCCCTCATTGCTCTCTTTCTGTTTCTAAACTTATTACAGTAACTATTGTCTTTCCTTCTGATAAAGGGAAGTGAGCGTAAAAATAGGTGGAGAAAAAGAAAGCCCCAAGAAGCAAAGCTATCAGGTTTTTGCACTGAGAGGAACCACACAACACAGTTTTCTGAAATCAGTTGGTCTGCAGAAGTATTACACTCTTGGTGGAGGCTAACACGTGCTGCTTCCTTCTTTCCCCCAATTGCTTATCATAAAGGAAGTGTTCACAGAGATGGAGCAAAGAGGCATTTCATTTGTCACATCCAATTGTAAGAATCACATTTCCTGTCACAGAGATTCCAGATGGCAGCTACTGCTATATTTCTTATATTGGAATAGAGTAAGGTAAGCATTTCTAGCTCTCTCAGGCAATGAATTCTTGCTGAAAAAATAATGACTGCCAGTATCTACTGCTCTTCTATTCATCACCTGCTCTTTCCTAGTCTATTTCTGCACATTTGCATGCTTGTTTGTTGGCTCTCACTCCAGTCCTCTTCTTCTTGCCTCCATAGAAGGACCAATCAGTCCAAAAGTATCAGGACTGTCCTGAACTTGGAAATGACGTCCCACTTTGTCTCAAAGAAACCCTGAAATAAGACTAAGAAAACTCACTCGTAATCAGCTTCCCTAACATTCCCATGGTCCCAGGATGCTTTATGTTGCATTTGCCAAGAGGCAGAGCACAGAGGTATAACTAGATGATGTAGCATAGGGCAGCATCAGTGGCTGTGTTGCCAGCAGCATAGTGACACTATTTTTGTGCCCTTCCCCACCTAAGGGTCAGTGCCTTCGGCTGGTGCTGCAGCTGCTCCTGCTTCATTATGCTACTGAGAGAGCTATTCGGTGCAGGTTCAGTACCACATACAAGGCTCTGCTGCTTCCAGTCCAGGAGATAGCTTTGTGCCTCTCATTATCTAGCCTATAATACTGCAAGGTGACTGTGCTGACCAGAACCTGTAACAGTGAAGGCTACTTCCAGTTTCAGAGACCTGTAGTGGACCACAAATCTATGGAGTTTCTGGAACTATCTCACAGATTTTCACCACTTTTTCCCCCTTAAACAACCCCACCTCTAAATGGTAGGTCCTGGCTTTTCCCTCCCAGAGTAGAAGTGAGCCCTACTGAAGAAAGTTGTGCTGATTTACCTATGCTTCCTTCTGGTTTTGTCTCAAACCCACACCCAGGGGGGTGAAAGCAGCAGGCATGGTAGCCCCTGTTGAGGCCACAAAGCCTGCCAAGTTTCAAGGAGATAGTTGCAGGGGTTTCTGGAAAACTGCACTTTGTCATGGAGTAGGGTCCCTATAGATGGGCACGATACCCCTAGAGCCCTGTGACTGTGGCAGCTCTGCCTTGCAGGCAACTTCTCTTCCTGCCTGCCACCACATCTTGTTGGAAAAGATAATAGATAGGGAGGCTGCCCTCAAGCTTCAGCTCAGTCCCTCTAAACCCTAGGTGTAGGTTCTTGGACCCCTTGCTGGGACCCACTCTAAGTAGGTGCCTCGAGATACCCTAAGCCTTAGGGGCTAGATGCATGCCTCCAGCTACCCCTTATCATGCCCCATACCATGCAGATAGTATATTGATATCGTCTTTGAAATGAGGTCTCGGTCTCACTCTACTTTCTATTGTCACTGGGCTCTCTATGCCCCTGTTGGTGCGCCCTCACTGGTACTGGGGCCTCTACACAACATGGTAGTGTGCCCCAGTGAGGTCTTCTCCTCCCCTACAGCCTCAGTCGGGTCCAGCACTTGAAATAACAACAGGTAAGCAGCACAGCAGCACTAGCATCTCGGGCAGCCAAGCCACAGAGCCTTTCTTTCCTTTCCTGCAGGAACTTCTTTTCCAGTAGCTGCCAGAGAACTCTCCCTGCCAGCCCCAGGCCCAGCCCTGGGGCTTAGATGTACCCAGGGCCCTGCTTGCTTCCAGTCAGCTGGCCAGGGACAGGTGCTAGGTATGTAGGTTGTAATCATTTTGGTCAAAGGACATGGCAGACAAGGTTATTTGGGTCCGTTTGATATCTTTTAGTAGACCAACTGAATAAAAGGAGAACTATATCTTAGCAAGCTTTTTGGTTGGAAACCCTTCATCAGGCTGAGGTAGCACCTGCAGTTGATGTGTGTGCTCTTCCTGAATGGAAGGAATACTAAAGAAGCCAGAGGCTGGCATGCAATGCAGGTAAAAAAAGCCAGTCTGTGAAAATGGAAATGAAGGCGTCAGGGGGTGAGAGACAGGCTGGGGTAGAGAGAAATGGGGATGTAACAGGTAAAAGTGGAAAGGTACCTAGGGAGTCAGATGTCCAGCAGGCTGCAGTGTGTCAGAATCCCAATGTCTATATTGAGTGCATGGTTTTCTGTACCTAGGAGGTTGATGAAGTGCAGTTCATAGGCTCATCTGTGAAAAGTGGTTTGTAAATTCAAACAAGCACTGAACCTCACTAACCTCATCGCCAGAAGCCAACTTCCTACAGCCCAAAACGCACCAAATGGATCCAGAACGTGCCACAACAAGACATGCAAAACCTGCCAACAACATCTCCAGTATGGAAATATCTTCACAATACATGTCTCCATCAGGGCACCACATGCGCTGATGGAAAAAAAGGTGGAGACACCAAGCAAGAACTGAGCATCAGAATGAGAGCGTGCTGAAAATCTATCGAAGACAAGAACACCCAACTACCCGTCTCCCCAGGTACTTCTCCACTTTTACCTGCTACCTCCCTCTCGCCCCCATCAATCCAGCCTGTCCCTCCCCACCTGAGGCCTCCTTTTCCATTTTCACTGACTGGCTTTCTTGCCTGCATTGCATGCCAGCCTCTCGCTTGTTTAGTATTCCTTCCATCCACAACAGCACCATACACACCAACTGCAGGTGCTTCCTCAGCCTGATGGAGGGTTTATCAACCCGAAAGCTGGCAACCCAGGTAGCTAAGCTCAGCTCATCTGGAGCCTCACAACTCCACGGCAACCAGCAAGCCTCAGGCATGTCAAAGGTGTGATGTGTCTGGCTTTTCCCCAGCCAGGATTCTGCGTGCGTGTGGTGGCTGGAGGTTTTAAGGCACCTCCTACCACCTTTCACCAGCGCGGTCCTTGGTCCTGGCATTTCTTAGGGGCTGCAGCACCACTGGTGTCTGAGGTGAAGTGTAAGACCACCTGTGGACCTGCCTTACTCCTCCCTCAAGTAATCTCTCCGTGCCTTAGATAGGGAGGGCACCACCGTCCTCCTGAAGGTGATGCGAGTGTGCACTTGGTAGGATGGGGTCATGAGCACCACGAGCCGCCTGAATCCTGACCACTCAGGAAAGGAAAAGGGCTGGCCATCCAGAGCAAGCATTTCTTCAATGCTCTGGGTGACCTCGCTCGCCTTGGGACCATGTGCCCTGTGTGCCTGCCTTTCCCCCACTCTTCCAGGGTGGCCTGTCTCTGCTTCAGGAGGGATGGGGGCTTTTGAATGAGAGGGGGACTTCTTTTTAGGCACAATCCGACTGGTGCCAAGATGAGGAGGAGCAAGGGAAAGGGGGTGCTGCCTGCCCAGATGCATCAGCATCCCTGTGGTGCTCATTTGTTTTGTTCCCTTGCCCTGGCTGGTTTTGGCTCAGCAGTACAGGAATATAGCATATGTGGGATCATCTGCCAGCTCAAAATGATCCCAGACCACACTGCTTCTGGGTCCAGGTGCATGTGTGCCCTCTTCAGCAGGCAAAGGCACAGCAACAAGAGGAGTGGACTCAAATGAGGCTCTTACCTTCACAACCTCTACCTCAACCTCCTCTGAAGCACCTCTGGGGAGGAGTGTGGAGCACAAACTCAGAGGGTTCCCCCTTCTTGCCCCGAATTCCCTTTGCTACGGCACTCAGCTCCAGCTCCAGCTCCAGCACTTCCTTCAGCTCTTCCTCTGGCACTGGAAGGCTCAGGCCGGCTCGCATTGCCACTGGCTCTCCAGACTGCTGTCTCTCCTAAAAAAATCCAGAACGCGCAGGTGAGTCCTCCAACAGACTTCCTCTCAACAGACTATGCCCAGACAGCTCTCGCTCTCTGGGAAAGATGCATGTAGCACTGCCTGGAGCCTAGGGCTGTGTAATTTGCTGTGCCCAGAAACTCATACCGCATTAAGTCTTCCTCTCTACCATGGTTACATGTTGCCGGGGCTGGATTAACATATAGGCAAACTAGGCATGTGCTAAGGGCCCTAAATGAAGAAGGGGCCCAGTTGTGCTTATTTTACATACTAGCCTACTGCCCATCAAGAATGATGGGGGGGGTGAAGGAATGGAGCCCCGTGTCCAGCGCCACCCCCACATCCCTTGTTTGGGCCCATTCTGCCCCTTCCCCCCTCAACCCTCCCACCACAGCAGGCTCTGGCCTGCTCCTCCCCCACCCGCCCAGGGTCCGGCGGCCTGAGGCCCAGAGACTCTGCACCCCTGCCGCCACTTGTGGTCTGGGCCTGCTCCACTCACCACCATCTTCAAGGTTTGGTTTCAGCAATCAGAGTGCAAATAAATCATTACGGACAGACAGACAAAGGCTTTTATAATATTAGAATTAGAATGATTGAGTGGCTATATCTATACAGTATTGAGTAGGGGCTCACAAGTTGCTTTGCCTCAGGCCCACTAAAGGGTTATTCTGGCCCCGCATGTTGCCCCTCTCTCACTTTTTAGGACTCTCTGGGTGTGTCTACATCAGACACCGCAATAGTCAGTATAGACTCTCCCCCGTATAGATCTCCTCCAGCACGGGCCATCATTCTCTCACATTTCTCATGGACGAATCTTGAAATAATCTGTTTTATACTGTTTATCTGTTTTATGTGAGTGAAGCCACCTTGTGTGTAAACCAAGCATTTAATCACCTTGTAGATAAAAACTGGAGTTCAGGAACCTGGTTCCCGCCCCCCCATATTTTTGGATCCCTTGTCTGGGAGTGACCAGCAGCCTCCTCCAAACAGCTATCAGGGATGGGCAATTATTTGGGCCTGCAGGCAACAGAGAGAGTTTTGGTGAGCGGTTACAGGCCAGATCAACAGCCTGCAACGTTCCCTTCTGCACCCTGCAACAGCTCACCAACACGCTCCAAGTGCAGGGCCACATTTTAATCTCTCTCCAGTTGCCCCAATTCCCACCACTATCTGGAGCAGCAGCAGACAGTGCACCCAGATCCCTGCCCCTGCCCAAAAAGGGAAGCAAGCCCTGATCCCTACCCCAACCCAGAACATGCCAGCCTCATCCGCGGCTTATAACAGTACCCACCCGGCATAGAGGAAGAAGCCCAAGTGGGCGCTAGCATCAGCTGTGGACATGGCCGGCAGGTTCCCAGTGGGGATTCAGGTGTCCACCAGGGTCCACAGCTGATGATGCCACATCGGCAATGAGTGGAAACAGCCTCGCCTGCCCAGCACCACACACAAGGTGGAGCCAGAGCTCCAGCTGCTCGCAAGCTGGCCAGATCCCATGAGTTTGCAGCCACCCACCCAAGGGCCATATTTTGCAAACCCCTCTATTATGTGGTAATAAAGTTATAAAGTAGAATTAGGGACAAAAGGTTTCCCAATCAGCAGGCCTATGTATGTGTTTAGTTTTCTCAAATCTCACCCTATGCTACAGGCTAATGGACTTGCTTATTTTATAGGGCTTCTGACAGCAGACAGCAGCTGCTGTATGGAAGCCCTTAGGATACATATGCACCTGCATAGTACCTAGCAATGCACCCTGGGAGGCACCAGCTCTTGTGGTTCCCTTTAAGAACCTGTAGAAAGTGTGGGAGTGTATATACGTGCTTCATATCTGCTGACAAATAGCAGCAGGGGCCTTCTGTTAACTATGGAGCTGGTGTCACTGGGCTGGTGACACAAGTTTCTGCTGTCACAGGGGATCAGGGAGTGTGTCCACACTCAGAGTTGTGATGGGAGGACTGAGCTTTGCCAGCAACAGTATGCAGTGCTGATCAGGCCAAACCTAGACATGCTGTCTCCTTTAGTTAACAGAACTGAACATTTTTGAGCAAGCTCAGATCCTCTTGGGTATGTCCTTCAGGGTTCCAGCCACACGCTTGAGGCAAACACTACTTGGAATACTTTCTCCTTTTTCTCTTTTATTCATACGCTTTTCTTCTTCCTCATCAAAAAAAAGTCTGGCAGGAGCTAAATAATTCCATCCTTGTCCTTAAGGACTTACGTGGAATCTGAGAGGTGACCCTCTTGAGACTGCCTACACCTTCCTGAACAACTGATCCAGAGTGTCAGTAGCTGAGAAGCCTGTTACACAGAATATACACTGGAAAAAACACTCCCATAAGGGTGCTGACAGTTAAAAAAAGAGAACCATGGAATTAATAACACTTTACCACTGCACTGCTAGAAACTGTGTGAAACTCAGGAAAAATCTAGATAGCAGATAGAGGTCTGAACTATCCAAGTTATAGAGGTTTTTTCTCCTGATACCCTGTGGAAGGCATATGTTGATTACGGTGGCCACTAGCATCCCAGACATGCTGTAGCGATTACCTCAGTGGACTTTCCATATGCTCAGCATGATGCTTGCTTTACCTTTGTTTCTAGGATCCAGTTTACCAGGAGAGTTGTGTGAAAGTTCCTGTAATAGGCCAACATAAAAATGTTACAATATGATACAATCCCTTTTGATGTTATACAAGAAATAGATCAAAAGTAGGAAGGAGCTTTGTTCGAGAACTAGAAAGCAATAGCTAGTCACATGGCGTATTCAAACACATCATCACTTTCTGTGAGATGACCCTGAGAGGTAAGTCACTTTATTAAAAAAAAAACTCACTTCAGTGAATTTCCTCCTTGCACTCCTATTATGCAGTGAGGTCAATTTATGTGCAACAAATCTCACATTCCTTTTTTTCCCGACATCTTTTCAGTGGAAAAGACAGACTTTTTAAACTTCTACATGAAAATTCTATGCTATCATCTTTAAAATTAAGTCTCAGAGTAAGGTAGACCCTACTGGGGAAAAAATAGTTAGAAAAATCAGATTTGTATTGTGTTCAATACCTCTAGGGAATGCAAGGGAGATAATCCCTCCAGTGCTGCCATGCAAGTTTCAAGAAGTCTGGCTAGAAGGGGACTGCAATAGCTAAACAGATCCATTTCCTCCACTTGTGGTTCCACTTGTGATCACAAATCCACTTGTCATTTTGGTGAAGTCTTTTGCTTCCTAGCTCCTGGTGCTAGATCAATTACACAGAGGTAATGGGAACTGAAGAGAGAAGGGAGTCTGACATAAAGAGGGAATAGGATGCAGGCAGTCCTTGATTTACAATGTTTTGAGTTAGCGTTTTGCACTTGTAACATTTATAAATTTATGAGTCCCTTTTGTCAGTTTATAAAAACTTGTCATTTATGTGGAGAGCAGAAAGAATACTTTGCAACTGTGGTAACAAATTACTTATGGAACAGTTGATTGAGGAGACAAACAATTCAGAAGCCAATGTAGGTTCAGAAACCACTGTAGTGCTTAGGTTTTAGTATTTCCTAAGGGAAGTAAGTACTAAATGATGATTCAGTGACAATGGCACTGGAGAGGCACAAATAGGCACACCCAGTAGTTCATGAATTCT
>JAGPOW010003316.1:2396119-2406232 GCA_030014935.1 Caiman crocodilus | reverse complement strand
CAGTTCGAGTGGCCAAGATCTGGAACGGGCTCCCAAGGGAGGTGGTGCTCTCCCCTACCCTGGGGGTCTTCAAGAGGAGGTTAGATAGGCATCTAGCTGCGGTCATCTAGACCCAGCACTCTTTCCTGCCTATGCAGGGGTTTGGACTCAATGATCTATTGAGGTCCCTTCTGACCCTAACATCTATGAATCTATGAATAAGCACTTGGCAATGATCTTAAAAGCACAACCCCACCCTCTGATCCCTTCCCAGTCATTCCTTAGCCCGGGAGCTGCACATGGGGCAGCACGTGACATCTTCCTCCTTGCCCACCCTGCCTACCCATGCCACAGCTGCTCCAGCCACTGCCCCGGCCCCTCCCATGCACTCCTACTCCAGCACCAATACCTCCAAGGACAGTTGAGGTGTCTCATTTTGGTCTGGACTTCTTAATGGATCCCAATGCTTTGTGAATCCATTGGGACCAGCCCACACTCAAAGGCTTTTTTAAGACATCACATTTTTTGTTTAACCAGCCTAAATTGCCATGATATGTTTTAATGCTTTAACTGGATCAACTAGCATTACCTGTCCCTGATTTGATTTCACATGCATTAGCCCTGCGGCTCAAAAGCTGGGAACCGTTACTGAACTCATAAAGAATATGTCTAATAGTCTGTTCAAATTAATAACCAACCAACTTGATAACCTTTTTGACAGTATAAGCTTACTATAAACATAATAGGTTCATCCAGGGCAAGCAATTATTTTGGCTGGAGGCTGCTTTACAAGTTTTGGTTAGCTGTCAAGAATCACAAGAACAGCCTCACCCCTTAACAGGTGCCCCACTGCCTCATTGCCATCTTGTGACCAGAAGTCCTGCCCCTAACTGCTGACTTTTGCCACCAGAAGTCATCACTGGCTTGGTGGGTGGGTGCCCCATCCCCTTCCATCATCTTGGATCCACCATCTTGCAGCTGGAGGTCCCATGCCCCTGCCCCTAGTCACATGGTGTGTAATATCAGAAAGTCTACCCCTGTTCCCCCTATATGGTGTGTGACATCAGAATCTCTCCCTCTAGTCATCATCTTCCTGCCCCATGACCCTATCACATGAAGTATTACATTATAACCCTACCCTCTGCCCCTAGTCACATGGTATGTGACATCAGAAACCCTGCCCCTGCCCCCATGGTCACATGGCATGTGACATCAGAAACCCACCCTATTGCCCCTGACCAATTGGTAGGGGTTCCATAGGCCCCAGACCTCCCCGAGAATAGCAATATGCCAACTGGAGTGAATAGAGAGGTGGGATCTAGGCTGCAAGCACTCTCCGCTGCACCACCCAGTCTATCTGATTTCTAAAGTGGACAGTGTTTGTCTGAGAAAGCACTAAGGCAGACAGGAGTAGATATGGGTTCTTATATTATGCCAGGGCCCTCTCATCCTTGCTTCACGACCAAGACTTATTATATCCCTGCAAAGAAAGTGTTATCATAGCGATAGATTTGAGAAGTGCAGTGAGGGGAGAAGCCCCTTAGCCCAAAGGCTGCCTGAACCTGATCAGGAAGCCCATGTGAATGTGCATCAGCAGCCGGCCTGTGAGCCGGAGACCTCCACTCCTAAAGCAGACATTGAGGATTTGGGAGAAGAAGTGGCCATATACTGGAGCCTGGGTGGGAAAAAGATGTTGAGGAGGAAGCAGAGCTACAGATAAGACCTCAGGGGCAGCGGGAAGTGAATACACAGCCCATGCTGGCTGTGTGCCAGAGAACTATGCGCTAGCATCCCCTGGCTTCTCTCTTGAACCACTGTAGGTGCGTAGCTACATTTCCTGAATCAAAGGAAAATACCTGATCACTTCTGTTTCAATTTAATCTTTGCAGTTTAGACTAACCTGCAAAGACTAAATCAGTTCTGCCTCAGGTATTTTGACTGTCTGTACTTAGCCCTGACGTTTCAAGAGATAATGATGAGGCTTTGAGAAGACTGCTGTGGATAGGACTACCAGGTCCTATTTCATGTCAAGAATGTAAGAGTCTCATGAAAACTCTTATGCATGTTTCTTTTTATAGTATAATGAAATACTGCTTGAGAGAGGCACTTTTTTGAAGACTGTGTGGGCTGTCTCCCAGCTGCACCAGGACAAGGAAGGCATGAGTGTGTGAACTGGACAGATGAGTATATAAACCAGACAATTTAGGAACTTTGTATTGAGCAGTGCATGGGAAGCGTTTTACGTTCTGTAATTACAGCATATTGGAGGAGTCTCGATTAATCAGGTCTCCTGGAGCATGGGAATTGCCATGGTCCAACCAGAGTTTGTCTTGAAGTATTCCTGTGCTTCAAGATGCCAGCGAGAGACCTTTATTTAAAGTTCATTGAATAAGCCACTCTTGGAGCCACACTAATTTCATTTCCCCCCCCCCCCACACACACACACACACACACCTAGATCGCGTCTAGAGATACCCATTGAGTTCAGAATGTGAAGATTATAAACGCTATTCATTTTGCTGAAAATGCAAATGCTGCTTTATATGGAATGATCCATGAAGAGGATATGCATGTCTCTGGTACCCTACACTGAATACTTAACTGGGACAAGGAAATATAGGGCACTTAGACACATCATCAATCAATATAGGGCACTTAGACACATGCGGGCAGCCTGCTCCAATGCTCTGGAAATCCATCGTGTTGGAGCAGACTTGATTAACCAAGTCTGCTGGAGCACATCTATTGGCATGCTCTGGAAGCCTCAAATATCACATGTATCAGTGGTGCAGTGTGTCTCCATACTGAGAAAATCGCGGTGCTTCACTTTGAAATAAAAAATGTTTGATATGCTTTATTCAAAGTGTCCTGTGTGGTGGTAGTTTTCCCTTACAGGATGGGAACTAACACCGAGTACACACCAGGCAAGCCCGGGTGCTGCGGTCAGCCCAGGTGCATTGGGATTCGCCAGGAACGAGGGGGAGGGGGAGAATATAAAGTGCAGACGAGGCAAGTTAACTGAAGAAAAATAATCTTAACTTTACACGCAAGTAACTTCAACTTGAATGACGACAACAGCAGGAACAGGTAGGTAACTATTTACAGCAGTGAAGGGAGAGAGACATATAGGTGGAGACACGGCACGATGAAGACGAGCAGGTACAGATAACAGATGCGGTGGCTGCAGCAATACAGTATTCGGGAGTACGGCCGGTGGTCACAGAGCGAATCTATGTGGCCACTGGGAGACGGCCTAGGGGTGCACTCTAAGCCTAGCAGAGGGTGATCGGTCCCCTACCACCCTCGAGTCCAAAGGACGGCTTGAAGGACCACGCTCCGAGGCGTGATGCCCTTCTCATAAACTCTGCAACCAATCAAGAGCTTTGCACAGCGGTAGGTTCTAGAAGCCCAGGTGAACTAGACCAGCTAGTCACGCTCCCCTGGCGACTTCCCGTTGGTTAGGACCCCCGTGTTCTTCTTAATGTTAGGCAGTTTGTATAGAACATTTCCTAGTGGTTTTCCCATTAGCAAGAGCAATATCATTTTTAGGAGGGGTGTCTGATCACCTTCGTATGTCTCTGTACACATGTGTACTGCAGAGGCTACGATGGGGACCTTATCCGGATCTTTACACCACCGATGAGGCTAAAAGTTGTCCGCCTGTTTCTGTGTCAGGCCCAGCAGACTCTTGTTCGCCTCCCAAAGGAGGTAATTTAGTCCTGCTATCGCTTGTAGAAGTTGAATTGGGCTTGGATTGGCGGGCGGATTACTGTGCCATCGATGCCCTTGGCTCATTAATGCGGGGATTATAGCCGCGCTTATCAGCATTGGCCAAACCTGGTTATTAATCAAATGGGTTAGTGTGCACCCTCGCTCCACACAGGACTTCGCATTAGCGTAGTGCTCTCCTCCAAATCCACTATCCGCCCCCCATGATGGAGGACTTAAACGTCCCACCAATCTTGTTCTTAAACGTCCCAGGGTTTCTTTGCGTAACTTTCTGGTTTCCCTCTCTAATTTCTGTACATCTTCCCTGGTACGGGTGCGAAATATCGCTACAGTGCGGGCTACTCCACCTTCAATGGTCATTTTGACTGCAGTTACGGGATCAGCTTGCACTATAGGAATAGTCTCAGTGTCCCCTTCTGTCAGGAGGCTTGGATACATCCTTGCGACACTATAAGGTGGTGGTTTGCTAGGGGGTGCTGCAGGGTTTCTTTCTCTCCCTGCCTCTAGGGTGACATCACTGCAGTGTCCCATCCCGGAGGGCACGCCTCCATTACTTACTGTGCTTGCCTCAGCTTTTGGCGCCTTTTCTGTACCTACCATTTCTTTTCCCTTAGGCTCGGCGCCATCTTGGCCCACCTGTGGTATTGCCGCGCTCCTGTCCTTGGCATCTCATGCTAGGGTCTCAATGTGGGCTGCCTGGTCTGCGGAAGGTCTCAAAAGTTGGGTTATTACCTGGAATAAAACATTTATCACTCGTCCCTTTTTCCATTTAACTTCCCCGCATCCCCATCTTGAGATTCCTTTTCCGTCAGTTTCTAATTGCTCCCTCAGCTCTGAGAGGAGCCGGCTTTTTTTGCTCCCTTCCCTGAGAAGCGGTTCATCGAACCGATCTGGTGGAGTGTTTTGGCCACTGTTTTCCTTGATATATTTTACGCAGTGGTCAAACTCCTTTGTCGGGGCTTGGTTGGCTCTCAATATCCCCTACGGGGGGTCGATGAGACCTGGCCCATCGCCACTCTTGGGTCACATAATCAGGGTTTTCTCCGCTTCCCCTGAGGAGCGCTGCCCCCCGTTCTGGCGATCCCATCCTCGTCGCCACGTGGTGGTAGTTTTCCCTTACAGGATGGGAACTAACACCGAGTACACACCGGGCAAGCCCGCGTGCTGCGGTCAGCCCAGGTGCATTGGGATTCACCAGGAACGAGGGGGAGGGGCAGAGCATAAAGTGCAGACGAGGCGAGTTAACTGAAGAAAAATAATCTTCACTTTCCTCGCAAGTAACTTCAACTTGAATGACGACCACAGCAGGAACAGGTAGGTAACTATTTACAGCAGCGAAGGGAGAGAGACGACACAGGTGGAGACACGGCACGACGAAGACGAGCAGGTACAGATAACAGATGCGGTGGCTGCAGCAATACAGTATTCGGGAGTACGGCCGGTGGTCACAGAGCGAATCTGTGTGGCCACTGGGAGACGGCCTAGGGGTGCACTCCAAGCCTAGCAGAGGGTGATCGGTCCCCTACCACCCTCGAGTCCAAAGGACGGCTTGGAGGACCACGCTCCGAGGCGTGATGCCCTTCTCATAAACCCTGCAACCAATCAAGAGCTTCGCACAGCGGTAGGTTCTAGAAGCCCCGGCGGACTAGACCAGCTAGTCACGCTCCCCTGGCGACTTCCCGTTGGTTTCCGTAGGACCCCCGTGTTCACTCACTGTTCACGTGCACGGCGGGAGCGCCGGCCCTTCTCTGCCGCTGCGTAACCGTAGCACGCATGGTACGTAGCCGCGTCACTTAACCTGTCCCAACAACCTGCAAGGAGTCCTTCTAAGGAGGTTTTCTCTGACCTTTCACATCCTGCTGCCATTTTCTCAGCACGGCGACATGCTGAGCTAGGACGCACATGGCGTGCAGAGGCTTTAAATTAAGACGGCTTGCTAATTAAAAGTATCCAGTGCCATGTTGGGAACACGTGTAAAAAATGTCCATGAATTCCTCCTTAAGAGGAGGGACTAGTAAAATCAGTTTTAAATGTATTTTTGCAGGTGTGCAGAGGTTTGGGGGGTTTGCAGTTATTACATCTGCTCTATGCCAAGTTGAGGGATTTGGGTGGGTGTGCTAGCCTATGTTAGTGTGCTGCAAAGGTAAACCGAATGAGACTTAGCTGTCACTAGAAATTATAAAAACACTTCTGAGGAGGTGCGTTTCGCAAAAAATACGTAAATAAAAAGCAGTAGATATTGTTTCGATTCGACGAAAATAAAGACTGATTTTAAAAGCAGATTCACCATGGTTTGCATGCTATACTCTGCATCTGGACTGTCATTTGAGCGGGACAGGGCATGGGGTGAATCCCCCAGGCCCAGGACCTGGGGATATAGTGTAAAGATAAGATAAAAAGCAAAAAAAATAGCCTACATGACCAGCAGCAGCTGACCTCTTTCATCATTGATGCTCTTATGTCTAGGTTCACAACGTGGTCTTGTGAGCTTCTGCTCAGGGCTGAGATGTGTGATTCCTGCTGCCATCTTGTGTCTGTCTGGACTCTCAACAGCCTCTTATATTACCACTGGTTCTTCAGACTATTGTGGCTATATTTTCTCTTAAAGAGCTGTGGAAAAAAACAAGCAGAGCGGGCAGGCTAGGTGAGTCCTCCAGCAGACTCGCTCACAACAGACTCCAACAGGCTGCGTATGCACAGCTCTGTCTTTTCACGAATGATACGTATAGCACTGCCGAGAGCCCAGGGCTGTGTTATTTGCCTTGGCCAGAAACTCATGCTGTGTTAAATCTTCCTCTCTGCCACGGTTACACATTGCCAGAGCCGGATTAACGCATAGGCAAACTAGGTACTAGGCCTTCAAGTGAAGAAGGGGCCCAGTTGTGCTCATTTTATGTATTATAATTATTGAGTGGAGATATATACACACACACACAGCATTACGTAAGGGCCCACAAGTTTGTTTGCCTCAGACCCACAAAAGGGTTAATATGGCATTACACATTACCCGTCTCTTACTTTTTAGAGATGTCTGGGTGTGCCTGTATCAAACACATCAAGTCAGTCTAGACGCTTAGGGGTGGCAGAATACCATCCCCGTCTCTCTCCAAAACTCTGCTCCCTGACAATTTGGTTACCATGGTCACTCCTCGGCCCCATCTCTTCATGGGACCCTGAGCTGTGACCTGAGCTGGGGAGTAGCAGACAGCACACCCAGATCCCCTCCCCTGGTAAAAAGGGAAGCAAGCCCTGATCCCCTACCCCAACCCAGAATATGCCGGCCTCATGCACAGCTTATGACAGTACCCACCCGGCTCACAGGAAGAAGCCCAAGTGGACACCAACATCAGCTGTGGACATGGCCAGCAGGTTTCCAGTGGGGATTCAGGTGTCCACCAGGGTCCACAGCTAATGATGCCACATCGGCAATGGGTGGAAACAGCCCCGCATGCCCAGCATCACACAGAAGGTGGAGCCAGAGCCACCAGCTGCTCACAGGCAGGCCAGATCCCATGAGTTTGCAACCACACACCAAAGGACCATATTTTGCCAACCCCTCTAATATGTGGTAACAAAGGTATAAAGCAGCATTAGGGACAAAAAATTTCCCAGTCAGCAGGCCTATGTATGTATTTAGTTTTCTCATATTTCACTCTTTGCTACAAGCTAATGGGCTTGCTTATTTTATAGGGCTTCTGCCAGCAGCTGCTGTATGGAAGCCATCAGCATCGACGATGCATAGGGGTACACATGCACCCCTGTGCACCCCTCAGCGTTCCCGGACACCCCCTGACCAGCTGTGCTCACCGCCTAGGTGACAGGTGGGGGGGAGCAGGTGGGAGCACGGATGCCCCCCTGCTCTGAGCACTTCTAGAAGCAGCCGCAGTGATCGGCCGCTTCACAATTGGCCACAGGAGGACTCGCCCATTGGTGAAATTGACTGCGGGAAACACCCCCTCCCCCTGCCTTGTAGTCAGATGTTACCAGCTAGAAAAGGCTAAGAAGTCATGTGGGGTTAAAAGCACTCCTGCTAGAAATCAGGGGAGTGCACATGGTGAAGAAACTGACTCCTCATGTGGGACCATTTTCAACTATGGCTCCCAGAGGAATAAGAACCAGGTCCAGACTCTGCCTTTCCCCGTGGCACCTGATCCAAGCATACAAACTGAACCACCTGCGCCAGTGTCACCAATTCAAGCAAAAGAAATTATTCAGCCAGGACTGTGAGCTGACAAACAAACTGTGACAATGGTTGTGCCACTGGCAGCTGATCAAATCAGACCAACTGGGAAGCAGTTGAGTCCAGTCTGTTAAACCAGCGATTCCAGTAGCGTAGCTAACAGATGGCTATCCCTACTAATGGTTCTGGATGCATAAGATGTCTAAGACATAGTTCAGGAAAACTGAGATTTTTCAGCTCTTCCTCTTGAAATAAAAAACAGGTTAGTCCCATAGACCAGTATGACCAGGGATGTAATATTGAAGCTGGTTTTCCCCAATGAACCATCGATCATTCTGTTTCATAAAGAGAAACAGGCAGAGGGGAAAGTTTGAGGTTTATTTAGCACAGAAACTATTGCTGGCTGTGGCAGCTAACATCACAGTGCCTAGGACGTGACCAGTGTTGGATATCAATATCCAAGAGTATTGAGACTGTAACATGCCCCAGAAGAACAGTTACTGGAGCTGCAGGGTTGTTCATACTGTTTGTGCTGATCTTTTTTTAAATATGGTTTTTATAACGATGTTATCTCTAATCTTTCTCTTTGCTGAAGAAATACGTCTTTTACAGGGATCGGCTATAGCTACCAGTTGCTGCAGATGGGCTAATCATGGCGTCCGAGGTTGCTGATTTATGTAGTTTGATTAATGGTTAATGATTATTCCAGCTGCTCTGGTGACAGCTGGCTTCAGTTACAAAGTACAGGAAGTCTCCCTGCCACAGCCATTCACAGGACATAATACAGGATAAAATGTTGCAAGTGTTTTCAGGGCCGTGCCTCTCCTGATTGGTCAGTACTAAATTATAGGGAAAAAGGCGCCAACAGGCAAAAAACCCACCAATTTTCTCAACTGCTTCTCTTTGGCAGTGACGTTCCTTGAGATTCCTAGCAGGAAAGGAAGGTTAAAATATTCCATACGATGGGTTTGTGGACAGATTAGTGCTTTAAGCTCTCTCTGCCTCTTCCTTGTAACATCTGCCTGCTTTGGGTTGCAGTTACAGGTAAGTGGTTTTTCCTTTTATTCTGCTATTTATATTGCAAGTATGTGCCTGGGATCACTGGTAGATTCAGTCCCAGAAAGGGCGGAGAATAAGGCATGTCAAGAGAGAGGAGTTGTTCTGTTCTGTTAGAGCATTTTCAATCAATAACAAGGGGAATGACTGACTGGTGAGAGTGGTGGTGGGTGCAGAACCCGTGACAGAAAGTGCCAAAAGTCAGAGGTTGGCACAATGCAATTATCATTTGCACTTTCCCACTTTTTAAATAAAAAAACATGTGAAATTTAATATTTCTAGCCCTTACAGCACATCCTTCTGTACTTACCTATTGAAATAGAGCAGTCCAGCAGACAAGGGTGTCTACTCAGGTGCCTATGCGAGAGAAAGAGATGCAGTATCAAAATCCCTCCCCAACCACTAACCAATTTCTCATCTCTCTGCTTTGTACGTGTTCTGCTTTACCGAGGACCGAGATATCAATTGTGCAGGAGTTTATAGTGAAGGGTATCCAACCCCTACCCAATGATCATAGAGTGGGGGCTGGCAACTGTCCCAGCCCCATTCCCTCATTAGCTGATCAAGGAGCTTGGAAAGAGCTGCAAGGGTGGGGCAGGTCCTAGCCCCCAGCTCTGATCTGTCAGTGGGACAGCTAGCAGTGAGCCCACACCTGGGCGGGGAATCCCTGCCCAGCCAGGAGCTGGCTGCTAACTGCCCCACCAGCAGACTGGGGCAGAAGGCTGGGACCTTCCCCTCCCTACACCGACACATGGATAAGTGGTACTGTAGTTAGCTGAATCCTGCAAAGTCAGTATTCAGGTTCACTGAAACCAGTCATAGCTTGGGAATAAAGGGCATGCAAAAGCAAGCATGGAATGAAGCAAGGTTACATAGTATTAATACGTTACATAATATCCATAGTTCACATTTTATCGGTCCTTTTTCTCAGTTTATAAAATTTTATCATTTATGTGGAGAGCAGAAAGAATACTTTGCAACTGTGGTTACAAATTACTTATGAAACAGTTGATTGAGGAGACAAACAATTCAGAAGCCAATGTAGTTTCAGAAACCACTGTAGTGCTTACGTTTTAGTATTTCCTAAGGGAAGTAAGTACTAAATGATGATTCAGTGACAATGGCACTGGAGAGGCACAAATAGGCACACCCAGTAGTTCATGAATTCT
>JAGPOW010003316.1:2351426-2367091 GCA_030014935.1 Caiman crocodilus | reverse complement strand
TAGTATAAAGGATGCTTAGAAATCTTGTTTAGTGTGCTTGCTACCTTGCACCTTTATTGCTAGCAATAAAAACCTTTTTTCTTTCAAACTTCCAACTGGCATTCATATATTGGCTCATGCATGCCGGGCAACGAATTCAGACTTGGACTGAAGCATAACAAAACTGCTGACCATAGGCAATTAAGTATGATGATATGAATGTTGACACCTGTAGTTTCCAAGTATCAAGAGGTACTATATAGTCCATAGTCTATATAGGCAAATATTGCCTATATATAGTCTATATAGGCAAATATAGTCCATGGAACCAAATGGTTCGCAGTGACTGATTTAGCAAATGCATTTTTGCCATCTCAGTAGATGAAAATTATTGGTATAAATTTGTGTTCGCTTTTAAGACTACTCAATATACATTCACCAGACTACCCCAGGGGTATCACTACAGTCCAATACACAGTCACCAACACTTGACCCAATTTTGGGAAAGGCTGCTTGAGACAGAAGTCAATTGTATTATTTCCTATGTGGATAACATCCTCATCATCGCAGTAAGAGTACATGAACTGTACCAGTAAGAGTGCATGAACTGAATGTGGTTGGTGCTACAGATCATGGACAAAACAGGTTTTAAGATCAACCCTCAAAAGGTGCAATTAGTTCAGTATCAAGTAAGGTACATGGGATTGACACTAGGTCCTGAAGGAAGAAAGCCTGATATTCAACGAATAGAACTGATCAGTAAACTGCCAGCACCCACTGATCAAGCTACCTTGTGATCTTTTTTGGGCCTACTAGGTCTTCTCAGAGAATTCATAGAGGATTTCATGGAGAAGGCAGCACCATTGTACCAACTACTGAAAAAAGGGGTCCCATGGACGTGGAAGGCAGAGTACTATGAAGTTATCAGTAAGCTTAAAGCCCTTCTGATGGCAGCTTCTGCACTTCCCCACAAACTGATAAGCCTTTCATTCTAGAATTAAACATAGCTTCACAAACCCTAGAAGCCAGCTTGTACCAGGACCACTGTATCGGGAGAAAGCTAGCAGCACGTGGAAGTTATAAGTTATTGGAAGTAGAGAAAAACTTTAGTCCCTGGAAGAGAAAGATCTTGGCTCTCATCTGATCCATAAATCATTATGACTGTTCAATTGAGATGTCACCTGTGGTACTGAGAACTGCGCACACCTCTTCAAAGTTTGTGTTGTCAGGAGAGATTAAAGATTCTGGGACATCATCACCAAGGCTGACCAATGGAACAGTCTCTTTGTTCAGTAGAATCATCATGTCAGAAACCATCAATACTATACTGGGATCGCCTTGTTAATTACATTAATAATTGAAGTCTGCGAGCATAAGTGCTTTATTTCCATCTCTGATCAAGAGGTTATAATTCTAGGTGCGGGAAAGTTTTCTCCGCATTTTTTAATGGACGCAGAATATATCTGATTCAAGGATTACAAGCGGCTTCCGTGAGAATGGAACCTCATACACTGGATTTGCTGCAATCCAGGTAGAAGAGGAGGGGAAAATAGCTCAGAAAATGAAAGGGAGTTCTTGGCCACATTCAGCCCAGGTGGCTGTGGTAGTCATGGTGGCAACAGCCCTTGAACAGACACTGAGTAACAGCGCTTGAATCATCTATACTGCTTCAGAGTGGGTGAGACAAGCCATGCTCAACTGGCTGTCACTATTGAAACAAAGGAACTTTAATACTACTAATGGTAGACCCATCAAACATAACTAATTTCCAAGATGTACATGGGACTTGGCATAGAAATGAGACACACCTGCAAGTACTGGGAAAGTAAAAGCCCATCAGAAGACAAACACACTGGATGGCACCCAAAATGATGGCTGCTGACCTCACAGCCAAGGAAGGAGCCAGGATGGGACCTTTATGGTAACTGCCAGGCACAGCTGAGATTTGCCCTGTGTCTCATGTCGCACCAAGAAAGAATTTAATTATAGCACCAAGATCTAAGTCTCAAAAATTTGGTCCAAAGGAGAACATATCATGACTGGTGTCATCAATGAGTAGAAGGCCCTTGGGCACAGTTGCAGGTTGATTCATTGGTCCCTTGTCGAAGACAGGAAAAGGTAATAGATTTTTATCTCATAATTGTCAACAATTTCACTAAATGGGTAAGCTTTTTGAGAGAAATATCCTGGCGCATGTCCACGAGGGGCCAGCAGGGGAGATTATCCTTAGGGGTAATCAACATGGGTTCATTAGAGGCAAGTCCTGTCAGACCAACCTGGTGGCCTTCTATGACCAGGTTACAAAATCCTTAGACATAGGGGTAGCAGTGGATGTAGTCTTTCTGGACTTTAGGAAGGCCTTCAACACTGTCTCTCACCTCATTAAAAAACTAGGAGACTGTTGCATTAACACTTACACAGTCAAATGGATCACTGGTTGGTTGGAGGGCCGCACCCAGAGAGTGGTGGTGGATGGGTCTTATTAATTCTCAGATGACACTAAGATGTGGGGAGAAGTGGGCATGCTAGAAGGGAGGAATAGGCTGCAATCAGACCTAGACAGGTTACAGACGTGGTTGGATAAGAACAGGATGGGTTTCAACACTGACAAGTGCAGGGTAATGCACCTGGGGAGGAAGAACCAGCAGCAGACCTACAGGCTGGGAACCTCCCTTCTCATCAGTGCAGAGGTAGAAAAGGATCTTGTAGTCATTATTGATGCCAAAATGAACATGGGCTGACAGTGTGGGGACATGGTCAGGAAAGCCAACTGCACCTTGTCATGCATCCACAGATGCATCTCAAGCTTGTCCAGGGAGGTGATCCTCCCTCTCTGTGCAACACTGGTCAGGCCGCAGTTGGAGTACTGCATCCAATTCTGGGCACCGCACTTCAGGAGGGATGTGGACAACATAGAGAAGGTCCAGAGGAAGGCCACCTGCATGATCAGGGGTCAGCAGGGCAGGCCCTACAAGGAGAGGCTACAGGACCTGAACCTGTTCAGCCTCGACAAGAGAAGGCTGAGGGGGGATCTAGTAGCTGTTTACAAATTAGTCAGAGGGGACCAGCAGGCACTGGGGGAGTCCCTGTTCCCCCGAGCACCACCACAAGTGACTAGAAATAACGGTCACAAGCTGAAAGAGGGTAGATTCAGGCTAGATATCAGGAGGCGCTACTTCACTGTCAGGGCGGCTAGGATCTGGAACCAACTTCCAAGAAAAGTGGTGCTGGCTCCTACCCTGACAGTCTTTAAGAGGAGGCTGGACAAACACCTGCCGGGGTCATTTGACCCCAGTACTTTTTCCTGCCATGGCAGCGGGTCGGACTTGATGATCTGCTCAGGTCCCTTCTGACCCTACCAACTATGAAACGATGATAGAAGTGTATCCAACTTGGAATTGCAGAGCAACGACTACCACTTGAAAACTGGTACACCAATATTTACACAATGGGGTACCCCCAAATATATACATTCTGACTATGGTCCTCACTTCATCGGTAGCATCACAAAAGAGACTTGCAAGACCTTTAATATAACACAGAGGCTTTATATACCAGGGCACCCTCAAAGTTCTGGCCTTGTGAAGCATGGGAATAGGACACTAAATTCAGCTTCCCACAGCCCCCAAACACACTCCTACCCCCCACCATAACCCTACGCACACCCACATCCTCCCACTCCCACCATACTTGTAATTATACCCACGCCCTCCCACAGCACCCACACGTGCACAACTGCCCACACACACCTATCCCAACCACATACCCTGCACCCATACCCCTCCACACCCATGCTCCATCCACCATAGTTACACACCCCACACACAAAACACAAGAGTCAGACTGTATTTTTGAGCTGTTATGCAACTGCCTCTAGATAGACTATGCAAACATATGTAAATCAGGGCAAAAATATTTTTAAAATAAATTTAAAATAAGTTATACTATTTTTTTATATGATTCTTTTTTCTCTGGTTTCAAGATGGCACTTCCCCCCCCAAAAGGAGTACTTCTGAGGCAAAGGGAGGGGCTTCTGGTGGCAATGATCAGGGGTTAGAGACAGGACTTCGATTCCAAAATAGTGGATCCAAGATGGTTGGAGGGGGTGGGCCACCTGTCAAGTTGATGAGAACATTATCTCTTAATTAATCGATTAATTGATAAATCAAGTCTGCTGGAGCATGTAAATTGATGCACTCTGGCAGCCTCTTGCATCACATGTATCAGTGGTGTAGTATGTCTGCACTGAGAAAATGGTGGTGGTGCACTTTGAATTAAAATGTATTCAATGTGCTTCTATATAGATATAGATATAAAGAGAAAGAAATATATAGCTACATATAGGGAGAAAGATTTATGAGTATGTATGTATATATCAATATATATATATTTTGGTTACAGAATTCTGTGATGGGAGCATTAAAACACAGGTGTAATGGGTATATAAAAAGAGATTTACAGTATATGAAGTTTAGCACATGTTTAATGTTTCAGGAATGATAAAAAAAGAGATGTATAGGCCTATTACTTTATTGTAATTGCAAGAAGCAGTAACAGACTTCTTAGACTCATACTCAAGGCTATTGGTATGGCCTGTATTTTTCTTGTAGTAGTTTAACATAGTGTAGGTACAATGTAAGGTGTGTATTTATACAGTCAAACAGGAGTCTACATGACCGCTAAACTGAGACATCATTCCTTTTATGTTATTATCCATTTATGACAATCCCATTAATCATTTTCCTAAGGCAGTTGTTTATTTAGTTTTGTGTATGGCAAACCTGAATAGTTAATTTTGACATTGCATGTTGTGCTTTATTTATTAATGCACCGTGTAAACATTTAATGGGTCTATTTATTATAACACTTTTTGATACGTTCATGTTTATAATGGGGTGTAGGGGCCTTCCATTTTCTGTCTGACCAAGGCCCCAACCAATCTGAATCCAGCACTGTAGGTGAGTCTCTTAGATGTACAGGGACTCAGCCAATCCTATGTACCAATGAAGACCCTTATGATTCATGATGAGTTTCACAATGCCCCTCTACAATTCAAGGATGAAAACGCAACCTGTATAAATAAGAGACACGACAGTCAGATCTCTGGGTAGTTGTGCCCACCCTGCACACACTTGCTGGCAGACTTATGCCAAAACACTCAAGCACGTGGTCTATAGTGGGTAACCCTACTGGATCCAGCAGCGGCGCGATAGCACAGGGGCTCAGAACAAACCGTCTTCTTGCTGTAGTCCCAGTTCTGGTCAGTCCTGCATCCAGAACTATCACAAGGGCTACGGGCAGAAGTGAAGCTGCCTTTTGTAACAGAGAACACGTTGCAGGAAATGATCTGAGCTGTAACACTCCCCCAGACCAAACAGAAGTTCATAGTGGGGTCCAGGCAGGAGGAGAACCAAGCTGCTGGCTGCCCCTATCAGTGCTCCTCCTTCCTGTCAGTCCCCTGTTTTCAGAACAGGAGGCGGGAAAGGCAGCAGAGGGAGCGCATTGTGGGTTCCCCAGCTAGCATTGGATGGTGCGGTGGGTGAACTGGTCTCCCCCGTCCCCCCCCACAGTGTGGTCCAACACACCTGCCCCCCCCCCCAGCGGGAGCTGAAAAAACCCAGACCAAACCCCCTCCACCCTTTGCCCCATCCCTTTCTGAAAACCGCTTGAGGCTGGCAGGCGCTGTAGACACAAGTTACAAGAGCCACTCTTTGAAAAAGTCTTCATCTAACCCCCTCGTGCAATAAGGGGGGCAGATTTCCACCCGGTTTCTTATTTTTTAAGTGGTCTGCAGCCAAGCCCTTGAATTTGGTCACAGCTACAGACCAATTTCTGTGGCCAAATTGGGCAAAAATTGTCACTCCGGTCTGTGTCCAAGGTTACTAAGGTGCTTCACTGCACACAGGGGCAACCTTGGTTCTGCAGCACCCTGGGGTGGTGCCACGAGAGCCTTTGAACGGCGTACAGCCATGATCGCGAGCAGCACAGACGGAAGCATTTCCAACAGGAAGCCATAGCCTTGCAAGCCCAGTTCTTTGCAACACAAGACCTCTTGTCCGGCGTTTTCTGAGCCAGGAAAGGAGTGAAAACTGAGCGCGGGGCGTTCCCGGGTAAAAGAAGTTGCGCGCCCTTGGCTCTGCGCCCCTCGCCCCTGGCTCCGGGAGGCAGCCTCCGCCCTCTGTTGCCTGGCAGCGGGAGTGCAGCGGGGACTGCGGCGGACATGGGCCGGGCAGCGCTGGTCCTAGCGCTTTGCAAGATGCCCGCTCCGCTTTAAGGCGTGGGAGAGGTGAAGCCGGGCAGTCACACAGCTCGCCTCCTCCGCTCCGACACCGCAGGGCCGAAGAAGCAGCGGCGGCGGCGACGGCGGCGGAGCGATGGGCTCTCAGGTGAGCGCTTCGTGGGGAGGGGGTGGGCGGGCGGTGCCCGGGAGCAGCGGGCCGTGTGGCGGGCGGGAAGGGGCCTCGCCCTGCGCGCCTCGAGCATCCCTCGTGCCCCCGGCGCTGCGCCCTGCTCTCTCCCAACCTAGCGAGCAAGGTCCTCCTCATCCCCGGCCAAAATGGCCCTGTAGAGCCAGCAAGAGATGTGCAAATCCAGGACTCCCGGTTCCAAATGCATACCTGACAGGGGAAACGCCATGCATCTGGGGCCAGGAAAGGCTTCTGGCGCAATTTGGTACCCGCCGGGGTGTTGGGGCTTAAAGCCCGTGTTGTGGAAATGGGAGGCTCCTCCCCAGCTTGTGGCGGCATGGCTGAGGGCAGGGGAAACTTTGGGGGCACCCCCAGCCCCAGCCCCTAGGACACCGGCCAAAAGACGCTGGAACTATCTGAAGCGCCGGGTGGGCACGGAGGATGTTTGCTGATTGTTGGGCCAGGTGCGGTTCTGGACTGACTCCCGGGTTTGGACCTGATTTGGCTTGGATCGCAAAAACATATTTTTAAAAAACAAAAAGCTTTTATTAGGCTGACTGAGACACGGAGAGAGAAGCATTATCGTTTTTTCTTCGTCTGCAACCGTAGGCAGATGAGAGTCTTTGGGTAGATAGGACTGTTTTATTAGATCAACTAAATCGCTGCAAAAGTTGTCCTTTGCAAGCGTTCAGGCACAAACACGTTTCTTCAGGCAACTGCAAACCAGTGCCAGTCCCAGGAGAATTACTGTCCTGGGTGAACTGTGTACCTTGGCTTCCCCCACCCCCGACCGTACCATAGCGCCCAAAAGGAGTCGTGATTCTAGTGATCTTTCCCCTGAGATCTTTTCAGAGGTCTTTCTCCCCTTATCCATCCAAAGGTCTTAGACCAAGGTGGAGCTGTAAATCGGCCAGGGCTGTTATCTAGCATGATGCTTTTGTTCTGCCTATCATTTTGGTGCCCCCTGCAAACTCTGCCTCTGCCTGAAGAAGCATGTTTGTGCCCACAAGCTTACAAAAAAGATTTTTTCCCGACTATTTAGCTGGTCTAATAAAAAATATCATGTTTATCCAAAGACCCTTGTCTGCCTGTGCCCTTAGATCAACACAACTACAGCCAACACCAACTGCTCTCAGCCCTGTCCCCTCGGCGTTGGCACCCCGTCCCTTCCCGGGGTTTCCACCAGAGCTTGTTGATGGGTCTTGAGGTAAAGACATATTCTGCCCCTGCAGCCACAGAGGAAAGCCCATTTCCATCCTCTCTGGGATCTCAGGTATTTAAAGCTCTCTAGGATTTCAGCTATTTGAAAACTATTATCAAATTATCCCTCAGACTACCCTTCTCTGGACTAAACAACTACAGCTCCTCATACACCCTGTCTCTTGGGACCCCAATCATTTTTGCTGCCCTTCAAATTGCCACATTTTATTATAGTGCTGGCAGTGCATTACTGGAACCAGCTACCAGGGAAAGGGCAGATTCTCCCTGTCTCAGTGCTTTGATTCCTTTTTTTGATGCCACTCTGGAAGACTTACGTTAGCTAAATGCAAGTTTCTGGGATCAATGCAGGGATACCTAGGTGCAATGTAATGGTCTGTGATATAAGTGGGGCTGGAGCTTTATGATTACAATATCTTCTACCCTGTAGCAGCACAAAACTATAATTTTTTACTCCAAGAAACCGCCGCTAATGCATAAGGCCATTGTCAAAACCCAGAAAGCATCCCAAGAATAGTACATAAAGTGCTAGGTCTAAGAAGGAACTTCAGATGGTGTTTTCTGGTGCCCAGAATGGAATCTAGACCTATTACATATGGGATCCCGGGCTCTCTATGTACAGGGAGAGAGTTGGGCACTTAAGAGCCAGCTTACACAGCAAGAAGCTCAGCCTAGGACATGTGAGAGTCAAGAGTGTGTCATAAATCCCTTCTCTCTTTGACACTGATTTACTTCCTTCCACTGAAGTCTGTTCCAGGATGGGATGCATACTCTCCATCCCTCCTGCTTAAGGTGTTTCATTTTCGAGAAAAAATATTAAGACTAATCATTTGAGAGCAGGGTGGGACAAGGAATTGCAACTTAGTCTATTGGCTAGGTCACTCTTCTTGCAAGTGAGGAGATGTAGGTTCCAGTTCCTGCCTCAAAGAAGACTTAAGTATTTTATCTAATCACTATTTAATGTTGGAGGAAGGCATAAACACATCTCACAATTGTATACTTTGTGCATGGATCTTTGCTTATAAAAGGTGAGCTGCATGGATGAAGCAGAAAGTGGAAATGACTCCTCCTGCCTTTGCTTATTTAGTTATTTATAAAAAGGAGTTCTGTTTGGGAAGTGGAGTTTACTGGTTTTATTTGTAACCTGAGAACGTTAGGTCTAGCTTTTACTGCAGAGCTTGATAAAGGTCTCCATCGTCCAAGTAGGAAGGATGTCTAGAATGATGAGCTGTAATGTATTTTTAGTTCTTCAATACAATGCAAATTTAAAAAACAAAATACAAAAGCAGAAATTCATAATTATGGCTGTTTCTCAAATTGCATCATCTCCTAATCTGTAAAGCCATAATGGCATTGGGAATAAATACTCGATTCTTTTTCTGAAAAAAAAAGAACCCAGCCAACTATCTGGGCTGATTTTTTGCATTAGAAAGAGCTAAAGCTTTTTACTTTCAATTATTATTCTAGTATAAAATAAGCTGCTTGGAGGGGAAGGGGAACAGACTTGATGATCAGGTCAGGTCCCTTCCGACACTACCAACTATGAAAAGTCATCTTTAAAATGAAAGATTCCACCTGTGTAGAGGTGGATTGTATGAGGATATATCGGCTATCAGTAGAAACGCAGTGGTGCTATACCGGATACACAGAGCCAGTGGGGTGGCAAATACCAATGCAAGGATTTCAGCACCTTCCCCTAATCACTTACAGCAGTGACAACTTACTGGCAGGGAGATGTAAAAGGCACCCCTTCCCTATTTGTCTCCCTTGGTAGGATCAGTAGTGCAGGACAAGACCTGAATGTCTGTGAGTTTCTTCTTTCAAACCAAATCCTGTGACCATGTCTACATTTGGGGAAAGTCTTGTTGTAAACTGTGAAGCAGTTGTCACATTTCTAACAGTTACATGCAGGCCAGCTGCCATACTGTTGCTCTGCTGCTTGGAATGTAACAGCTGCTGTGCACTCCTGATCAGCAGCTCCCTTTTTGAAATTGCCACAGATATACACGTGTCCAGACCCAAGAGACATTGCTGTAGGCTTCTCTCCCCTTTGTTCCTCCATTTCTTTTTCCGGGAACAAAAGCTAATCAGAACTGCGATCCCTGTAGCCCGTTTAATAGTGTTGCTAACATTATTGCTACAAAAAAAAAGGGGGGGGGAGCCTAAAATTACAACTAAAAAACCCCAGCATATACCTTTGCCAGACTACTGCCCTGTTCTTTAGATCACATTGCTAAGGCACCTATCTCTATTTTATAGAAATCATGAAATCATAGGACTGAAAGGGACCTCAAGGGTCATCTAGTCTAACCTTTCACACAGATGCAATATGTGGTAAACTTTTTACTAGCCCAGATAAATGCCTGTTCAGCCTCGTGAAAACTTCCAGTGAAGGAAAACCTCCACAAACCTCCACACCTTCCCTAGGCAGCTTGTTCCATTGTTCTACTGTTCTTGAAAATAAAGAAGTCCCTCTCCCCCAATATTTAAATTGGATTTGGGTGCCATTTATGCCTGTCAGCTAAGGTCCTGCTCTCTGTATCCATAAAGAACAGTTGTCCGTCCTCTTCTTTTCAAATATTTGAAATCTTCTGTCATGTCTCCCCCTTAAATCTCTTTTTCACCAGACTAAACACACCTAGTTGTCTCATCCTTTCTTCATACAGCTTGCATTCTGATCCCCGTATTATTCTTGTTGTTTGCCTCTTGGTTTCTCCATATTCTTCTTAGTTGCAAAGCCTTCTATACTTTAACTGGGGCTTAACTAGCACTGAATAGCAGTATCACCTCCCATGTCTTACCTACTATTCTGCTGTTAATGCAGCCCAAAATTGGAATTGCCTTTTTGATGAATGCTTGTATTTCTGGAAGACAAGGTTCTTTGGGGAAATGTGATATCTTTTATAGTTGGAAAAATTGTTTTTTGCAAGCTTTTTGGATACAAACATCCTTCTTCAGGTATAGAACAAGTCTGCTGTTGTTCTGTTTTGTGTCCTCCTGGATGCATTAGAAGCCAATATGCAAAATGCAGGTCTGTGAAAATGCAAATGCATAGAAGTGAAGATTAGAGGCCATAGGAGACAATGTATGAAACAAGTGGGAGAGGGATGTTGACCTGGTGATAGAATGTAGCTGGGATTAAAAATGTAGAGAGGTTACCTGGGGTTATCAGATGGCAGGCAGGTTATAATGTGCCATGAATACAGCATCTATATTTAGTCCATGATTTTTTGTATCCAGTAGCTTGATGAAGTGAAGTTCTTGAGCTCGTCTATGAAAGATGTTTTGTAAATTCCCTTTGAGAATTAGAACTGAGAGACTGGAGAGAGAGCAATTGTCTTGTGAGACGTGTGCACCTGCAGATAATTGGGTATTTTTATCTTTGATAGATTTTTGGCATTCGTTCATTCTGGTATGCAGTTGTTGTTCAGTTTCTCTTACATATTTTCCATGAGGGCACTTAGTGCACTGGATGTGATATTATATTTCTGGAGGCACAGATATAAGATCCAGGAATGGTGATGTTTCTGACATGGGGTATAGTTATTGTAGGAGTGCATTAGATATGCTGGCAGGTGTTATGTTTCTTGTCCCTGCATGGTCTGGATCCATTTGGTGTGCTTTGGGCTGTAAGAAGTTTGCTTCTGGTTATAAGGTTGGCTAGGTTTGGTGCTTGTTTAAAAGATAGGATGGGTGGTTCTGGGAAGATCTCTTTAAGAATTGGTTCTTCTTCTACTATGGGTTGTAGTTGTATGAGAATTTTCCATATAGGTTCCAAGAAAGGATGGTATGTCACAACTAATAGTTTGTGACTCCTGGGGATTTTCTTTTTTTACTGCAGCAATTCTTCACGGGGCATTCAGGTGGCTCTTTCAAAAGTGTGATCCATCTCTCTGGAGGAGTGTCCTTGTTGAGTGAAAGCCGTTTTGAGGTTTGCAAGGTGATGATCATGAGTGTTCTCCTCAGTGCAAATTTGGTGGTATTGGAGGGCTTGGCAGTATATTACAGCTTTCTTGGCGTGTTTAGTGGTCATTGTATTTCTGGATCATTGCGAGTCTATGATCCACCAAATCCAAAATCCTCCTCAGAAATTATACTACCTAGCTTATCTTCCACTGTATTCATGCACTTGGTTTACTTACCTAGGTGTAGCACTTTCCATTTGTCTTCGCTGAATTTCATTCTGTCATCTAGTGCCGGGTTCTCCAGTCTATCATGGTTTCTTTCAGTTCTAATTCCATCAACTCATGTGTTTGCAATCCCTTCCACTTTTGTGCGATTCCTAGACTTGATCAGGAAGCTAGAGAAATGTAGACTAAAAGGCAACCACCTAACAGTAGTTCTATTTAGTATATATTTCTCTAGGTTATTTATGAGAATGCCATGTGAGAGTATCACATGATACTCTTACCAGAGTCCAAGTATAATCATGTTAACCACATTCACCAAATCAGTTATCCTGTCACAGAAGGAAATTAAGTTGGTTTGGATTTGTTCTCACAAATTGTGATCACGCTTTTCATTACCAGGTTTTTACAAGGTGACTGTTTTATAATTTGCTCTAGTAACTTCCCAGATATTAAAGTTGGGTTGATTGGTCTATCATTCCCGGAGTTCTCCTTTTCTGCCTCTGGAAATCCCACCTCCAGTTCTCTGGGATCTCTCTATTATGTATGACTTTGCACGCATCATTATCGGGGCTCTGAGATTTCTTCAGCCAGTTTCTTTAGTATTCTGGGAAGAATTTCATTATTCTGAAACAACTTAATTCAAGTGTGTTAAGAACGCTCTGATGTGTTGTTTACATATTATCCTGTTCAGCCCTTCCGCTTCTTTGTCCATATTAATTTTGTTAACTACTTGGTTGCACTAAGTTTATATTATGAAGACTGAAGCAAATTGTTATTCAGCAACTCTATATTCTTTGTATCGCCCGTCACAGAATAGGGTCCCTAAGGATGGCAGTGTTACCCCTAAGGCCCCTCGACCAAGCCCATTCAGCCTGATGGGCACCCTCTATCCTCGCCTGCCACATCTGGTTGTAATTATAAAAATAGGGAGGCTGCCTTCAAGTCCACTTGGACACAGTTCTGAAAGACTCTCTGTCACAGGGTGCTCCACTGCCCTGCTCCTAAAGGAGGGAGAACTGCTAAAGAAGGAGCTCTAGCAGTGATTAGACAGCACAGCTGCGGGTTGCCCCAATAATCAATGAAGGTCAGCTGACCCAAAGGGGCAGGGCCTGGCTCTTATAAGGCCCAGAGCAGAGGCCAGGCTGGCAGTTCCTTGCTAGCAGCCGGAGAGGCAGGAGCTCCTGGAGCACTGCAAACTGAAGGATGGCAGCTCCGGGTCCTGGGAGCAATATTGTTGTAGCCAGACGGCTTTGAGTTAAGTTATAGCCAGGAGGCTTGTGTTTGTGTTCTGTTGTGATGTATGACCGGTGGTTTGGGTGAAGCTGTAGGGGTTGGAGGAGGCCTCGTAGGGGCCCACAGGGGTGTGGGGTCCTCGCACCCAGGAGGGCACGATTCAGCGCCAGTGGGGGCACAGCTTGCGGGGTACAGGGACCCCAGTTAAGAAAAGGGCATTTGGAGTCCCAGCACAGCGAGCCCCAAGGAGGGGGCCGCATTGTAGAGCCCCAGCAAGGGGCAACACTGAGGAGCCCGAGTGGGGGGCAACGCGTGAGGAGCCCCAACTGGGGGCACTGCAAGCCCCAGGAAGGAGACATTCATTTGGAAGCCCAAGTTGGGCACAGTCAGCCCCAGGAGGGGGCAATATTGAGGCCCTCGACAGGGGGCAGCATACTGAGAAGCCCAGTGTGGGCGAGGCGAGCCCAGAGAGGGGAGCGCCATACTGAGAAGCCCAAGGGAGGGCAGCACTTAGAGAAGCCCAAGAGAGGGCAGCATTAGAGGAGCCCCGAGAGAGGGCGGCATCACATTGAGAGGCCTGAGAGGGGCAACAGTTGAGAAGCCCGAGAGGGCAATGTTTGAGTTGGAGAAGCCCAAGTTCAGGCATTGGGAGCCCCTGAAAGGGGTGGGGGCAGTATTAAAATTAAGGAGCTCAAGTTGGGCACAACCCAGTGTGGGCACAGAAAGAACCCCAAGAGGGCACGCTAGCATAGGGACACCAGCAATTCCATCTGTGAGGCTTGGGATACAGTATTGGGGAGGAAGAAGCCACAGACAGTGCCCCCTAGTGGAGGGGGCAGTAGAAGGGCAGCCTTCCGCTAATTAACCAATTAACACCAAAGACGTGGCAGGCGAGATAAGGCGGGCGGTTGCCCAGAGACAGCTGCAGGGGCCATATTGGAGGCCGTCCCAAGCAGCTCCCTGTCACACTCTCTGCAGCCCATGGGTTCCCGGACCTCTTGTGGGTCCTGTTTCACAATGGATGTCTCAGGACACCCCAGCCTTATGAGCTATATGCATAGCACCAGAACACCTCTACCACACCCCAAGATGGTATTGACACAACCTCCCTCCAAAGCCTTGGTTTCACTTGGCTCTCAGGTCATTACAGGGCTCTCCATAGCCCTGTCTCAGTCTCTGTGTCCTCACTAGCGCCAGGGCCTGTCCCCACCCCGAACACCACACCCTCACTGGCACCAGGGCCTGTGCACCCCAAATACCACGTCCTCACTGGTGCTGGGTTCCCCATACTGTAGTGGGCCCCAATGAAGTCTCCTCCTTCCCCAATAGCCTCACCCAAATCACTGGTGTTCTAAACAAAAGTTAAAAAAATGCAAGCCCCTAGGCTATACCATAACTCAAACTGCAAAAGGTGTGCTCTACCCCTTAACATTACCAGGAGCGGAACTTGCAATCAGGCCTTTTCCCTTTGCTTCCTCAGGAGGGCCCCTTCTCCCTTGGCTGCTGGCAGAGAACTGCCTTCCCTAGGTCCACCCTGGGATTTATATGGGCCCAGGGCCTTGCCCCTTCTGATCAGCCGACCAGGTGCAGGTGCAGACTAATTTGCTCACTAGCCTGTTGCCCTGGTAACCTGCACCTTGGCTTCTGCCTGTTTCTTTGGGCTCTCCCCAGGCAGTTTCTACTCTTCTAGGAGCAGGGCACCTTAGTGCCCTGCGACATAACCCATTAATTGATTTGTGATGTGTATTCTTCAGTGGATCAGCCAGAAAGTGAGCAGCCCAGTTTCAGTCTCTAAATAACTTCATACAGAGTTTTAAAGTATAGCCCCAAACACAGTGCACTGTGATAGTCTAATCTTGGCAAAATAAATATATCATCAAAAGCAAGCAGTGGAAGTGGACCAATGAAAATGTTTTGAAGAAAAATGGCATCACAATGCCTTATAGAAGTTAGACTTCAGGTGTCGTATTTCTGGGTCTGTGGGCCATTTTCTAAAGCCATTTTCTTTAATGAGTAGGGGTTTTTTCTAGACTACATCTTCTATGATGTACCAATCTGTGAGGATGCATCCTTTCCCTTCATGAAGAAAGGAGTCAGACAACCCAGATCACAGTAGAAAAGTAGAAGAGTAAGACTCCAAAGTCAGAAACTAATGGGGCATTGCAGTGGCATTTTCAATTGAAATAATAAGGTTTTCATTTTAAATATATTAGTACTCAATATTTTGGCAAAATGAAGTGTGTATGTATGTGTGTGTGCTGGGGGGGTGGGGTGGCAGAAAGGAGAGGCGGGGAATTAGTCATTTTCAAGCTATCTCTACAAGTAACTAGTAGTTATTGCTAATAAATATCATATCTTTGATTCAACATATTCTGATCTTTGCCACCTGCTCCAGTTATTTCCCTGACCCTACCATCATTACCTTAGTTTCGTTCTGAGATTTGAGAAGATAAAGAACAGGGTGCTCACAACGTTTTGGATTTTTTTATCTAGGAATCTCTTGTGACATCAAGGAATGTTGTGAATTCTGTCTAGAAAGTATCATAGTATCATAGTATCTAGGATCAGAAGGGGCCTAAAGCAGACCATCTAGTCTGCACCCCCGCCAATGGCAGGAACGAGTGCCAGGGTCACAGGACCTCAGCCAAGTACCTATCTAATCTACTCTTAAAGACGCCCAAGGTAGGAGCAAGAACAA
>JAGPOW010003316.1:2285530-2351326 GCA_030014935.1 Caiman crocodilus | reverse complement strand
TGTTTCCTAATGTCCAACCTAAACCTGCTCTCCAGTAACTTGTGACCATTGGTCCTAGTTACCCCTGGTGGTGCCTGGGAAAAAAGAGCCTGCCCTAGTCATCTAGATGACTAGTCATCTAGTACTACATCAGTGTACTTGCTTAGTCCCCCAAAACTTATTCTGGGGAGTAGTATTTGACTGAATTGGGATAGAAAAAAAGACTTGAACCAAGACTTTTTGGATGTTGGTTCATTCTGAAAGTACTGGATTCTACCACCCAGAACTCTGACGCCATAGTTATCTGCTCTTCTGTGCGTCAACCAGTTGTCACAAGGCTGATAAAGTTATTTTTTGAGTTGGGATCCCACGGGTAGTTTTATCAGACCAAGGCATGACTTTCATGTGCCAGTTGATAGAGTAAGTATGCATTCTTCAAAGGGTCTACTTGGTCAAACTTTGGTCAATCTAACACTGCTGGATGGGCTAGAAGAGAAGTTCAACTAGGCGCTAAAAAGGATGTTATGGAAATTCACAATTGGGGAGCCCCAGAATTGGGACAGATTAATATTTTGCCTGTTGTTTGTAATCCCAGAAGTCACACAATTATCAGCAGATCTTTCTCTATTTGAGCTGTTGTTTGTAACACTGCCCCAAGGAATACTAAACCTCATGGAAGCATGTTGACAAATGCATTGTGCAAAAGCCTAAAATGTGATCAAGTATGTTCTCAAGTGTCTGAAGACTAGATTTAATTGAGGTTTTCACCTGGGAAGATCTCCAAGCCACACAGCAATCCCAGGAGCAAAACTATATAAAAATGCTCATTTCAGGTTTGTCTACCCAGAGATAGAGTCTTATTGCTGTTACTCTCTATTGAAAATGACCTTTTGGCCAAACAACAGGGTCCCTTAGAGGTCATGTGGTGCAGGTAGGAGGTAAGTTATGAGGTGTACTTGGCAGGGGAATGACAGACATTAAAGCCCTTTGCATGTCGACTTCCTGGAGCACTCTGGAAATGTAGAATATCCACTCTTCCCCAGACCCAGGGTAAAGTTCTCAGGATTGTGCCCTGTGCCCAGACAGTGGGGTAACCTTTGGGGGAATCAGGGCACACGGTCCAGAGGGAGTACTCCTGAAGCATCTGAGAGAAATAGTGAAGATGGGTACATTGACCCAGGACCTTCTGAGATTCCTTCTGAGTTTAGGGAGATGGGACCACTTGTTGGTGGGTTTGTGCACACTGTCATCCCTTGGTTTAATCCGTTTTGTTTGAGAATAAAACCAGGCAGAGATGTAGCAGAACAGGATCAGAGTGTGGCTGATACCTTGTCTCTGACTGGAAAACCAGAGCCTGGATTACACATGAATTTGGAGAGCATCCTCTGTGGTAGGCTTTGGAAAAACCCAGACAAAGAAAAACAAGAACAAAAAACCTAAACATGTAGTAAATAGTAGCTGCCTTTTGTTTCCCTCCCACCTTGTTCAGCCATATAGACTGAATATATGGTTTGGCTTTGGATCTCAGGGGGAGATATTATATTAATCAGGTTTATTGAAAAACAGCTGCTTCTGAAGCTACTTCTCACATTTTCTGGCTGGCCTTTGAGATTTTTCCTACGTCTCTCCAGAGAGCACTTTGTATTCTTCACAGTCTCTAAAAAATACTGCCCATCCTCCGGTTTCCTTTTGTTTTTATAAATGTTCTGCTCTTATTGTTCTCACTGCAGCTTGTGCTTCCTTGTTTGCTCCTGAAACGCAGGCAATTACCTTGGGGTCAAACTTTAAGAAGCAAGGCTCTTTTTTGTTTAACTTTACCAAATGTTCCCCACCCTTCATTAATTTAGTGTTCCCAAGATGTTTGATTTCAACTGGAAAGACATATCTTTCAGTGACAGCAAATGCAGGAGTAGGCATATGTCCCAAACAGAAATACCGCTGGTCTTTTGGAGATTGTCGAGGAGATCAATCTAAGATCTGTATGTCTGACTACAGATGTGGCAAATATCTATGGGAGGAAGAAGCTGGTCCTGGTAAGGTCAGGTCCCAAATCTTTCCCTTTGTCTCTCTTGTCTAGCTGCCTTCACAGCTGGCTCTAGTATGTGTTTGCTGGTAGTTACTGATACCCCTGTATCACTCATTAAACTTACCACTACTTTGGACATATTTGTAAGAATAAGAAAGCACTTAACTCGACTGTACATAAAGGTGGCACTTCTTCCTAAACCCAGAACCCAAAAACTGGTGGGTATTTTAATGTTCTGAAGCATTTGGGAAATAATATATATGCAATTATTGCATCTCAATGGTAAAATATGCCTGAAATGTCCCAAAACTGCAAAGTCCTTCTGATTGCTTGTAACCCCAGTTTCTAAGGCAGCAAATGCCAATGCTCCGAATCCATTTAAATATTAGGCCTAGTTTCACAGGCACATATGTTTACGTTTTTCATAAGGAAATGATAATTTATTTGTATACTGTATGTGCAAAGCTTTTGTATATAAAATGGAGATCCTGTATGAATTTTTTTCTCTAAAGGTGGAACTTTGTGTATCAAAAGTACCCCCTGATTTATCCTTTTTTCAGCTTCAGTCAGGTCTGTGTGGGTTAACAGAGCCTTTATTTTCTGTTGACTGCTGTCTGTAAATGCATGTTCCATTTCCACTCAAAAGCACTGTGGATCCATAGGCTGAGCATTAATTACTGGAAACAATAGTGTTATTAAGACCTAATTCTATGTACCTTCTTGTATCTTCAGATAAATGCGCAATTTGATTCTCATAAGACTTTACAAGCTTTGGTGTGGTATGCTGCTGTTACATTACTCTGCAGGGCACAGGGTAAGACAACTGTAATTTGTTCTTGTTTGTACGCAGGTTTTGAGCTAGTCTCCAATTTCTGAGGCTCTACCTAGCAAAATAAAGTGAGAAGTATACCGCTGAGTCTCCTGTGAATCAGTTTGTTTCTCTTTCTGCATGGCAAGTTTTCATGGAGCTGAACTCTTTCTCTTCCCTCTCCCTTGCCAATCACAAAAATGGCCTAATGCATCTGTCTCTTGGATCTTTTTCCATTCTCTTATTAGACAGCAAAAGTCAAATCACTTTCTATGCAAGATATACAGAATTTAATAAAGCTGAAGGAGGTGTACACAGATAATGGCAAGGAAACGTTGCCTGTTTCATAGTCTTATTAAAGGTGGAAGGGAATGTCCTCAGCTGTTGTAAACTAAGATACTGTAGCTCAGTTGAAGTCAGTAGAATGGGACCATTGTATGGCTTCTGGTAAATCTAGAAAGTCAAAAAGTGATCAAAGATGATTTTTGTGTATTTCATGAATTGCTTTATATCATTACAGTGGCTATAGAGACAAAAAACCAAAAGGCAGAGGTGGGCAGCAATGCAACCTTGAGATGTGTCCTGAGGAAGCCACATGACATTGTACAAGTTACATGGCAGAAGAAAAAAAGCCCATTCCCTGAAAATGTGGCTACTTACCAGAAAAATTCTTCAAAGGTTCAAAACCCATACCAGGGCCGATTAGATATTACAGGCACATCACTGAATGATACAGCCATCACCTTTTGGAGAGTTAGAATCCAGGACCGTGGATGCTATAAGTGCCTCTTTAACACCTTTCCAGATGGATCCTTTGGAAATGAATCCTGCTTGATTGTTTATGGTAAGGTTCTTTCTGGGGACATAACTGTATGAGTAATGAAGAGAGAATCTGTTTTCTATCTGCAGCTTTTCCTCAGAGCATTAAGAACTCCAGGCAGAGAAGCTTCCTAACAGCAGTGCCCTCTCAGCATCAGCTGGATGCAATACCCTGTCATTGCTCAGTAGCATAATGTGGGGTGTGTAAGTGGGCACAGGCTCAGGGCACCACTTAAGGGAAGGCATGCCAGAACAGTGAGGGAGAGAAGGAAGCATGGCCTCGCCAGAGCTGCTGCTTGCCTCACTCTGCTTTTTGCAGAGCCAAATTATTGCACACAGGAAATGAGCATCCTCATTTCGATGCCACATGTGTAGCAGTTCCTCTGGGGGACAGACTTAGCCAGGCACAACTAGGACTTGAACAATAAGACTGCTCTTCCTGCAATTTAATTTCAGTGCCAGGTATTACTGCTGCAGTATGTGTGGCCCCACTGCCACAGCACTCCTGGCAGTAGATCAGAGCAGGGACCATAAACAGGTTTACTTACTCAGTAGAAACTCTCAAACCTTATAGTTTGATAAACTCAAGTCTTCCAAGGCTGGTCACTTCAGTAGATGGGAATAGGGACTCAGTTGTGGTGAGAGTTTGGGGTAGAAGAATATGTTTCTGTCTCTTCATTGTGGGTCTGCATGTCTTGATATTGGTTTAATTGTCATTGCATCTGATCAACAGCTTCCTCTGCTGACAGGTTGTTTGTGTTTTAGAGCCACTCAGGATATCTGTCAGCTACAGTCTCTCTGAAGGTCACCTGACGGCCATCTGTTCTGCTAGTGCCTGGCCTGGTCCTATTATCACTTGGCTTGGGCTAGAAAATCAGAATAAGAAGATAGAAGAGAAAGTCAATGACCTGAATGGAACAGTGCTTGTTACTAGTCACCTCTATATCAACAACTCTGAAAGCCTAGTTGGGCATAACCTCACCTGCAGAGCACGTTCCATGGTTGAAGACAAAACCTCATCTGTGAAAGTGGAAGGTCAGTGTGTGATACGTGCAATCAAATGTTAGCTTCCTCTTCGCTGCAGCCTTTTTCACTAACATATTTTCAGTCCTCAGCTTTAGGTAGGTTAACATGCATCTGAAAAAGGAAGAATAGTGTCTGTGCACATGTGCATATGCATGCTATGCCTGGAGCACAAGAGTGAGTGAGGATCCTGCTTTGGATTCAGTAGCTGTGTCTACACAAGTTGCTTTACTGTTCAGTAGACTAATCTACTGCACAGCAAAGTGTTACCGTCTACACGTGTAGGCTCTTATTGTGCAGTAAATTAGTCTACTGTGAAGTAAATTTACTGCACAGTAAAGCCAAATAGCATGTGTAGATGCACCCAGCACATCTTAAGGCATGGCAGTGTCCCACCCTCCTCGCAGGAATAGAGAACTATGAGGCCACATGTATTTTATAGCAAACTGAAAAAGTGTATTTTATAGCAACTAAAAGTGTACCAGGGAGAGGTAACTAGTAGTACTTGGTTTAAATTGCGGGTCTAGCTCGCTAATATCATGGCCTGATTGTCATTTTTGTGCCCAGATGGTTTAATTGCAACAGCAGAGGCCTTACTCCCAAGGCCTCTGATCACTGCTGAAAAGCCCATGCTCCTCAGCCCTCCACCTCACTGGAAGAGGTAGGAACGGCAGTAGTAGCTGTCTGCCTTATGTTTCTGAGAGGCAAGGAGGAAACTCCCTTTTCAAAATGTCTCTCTTCTCTGCCAGACTTCCAGCCAATCACCAGAGAGTCTAACACCGAACTCAGTGTCAGCCAGTCAGTAGTGATCATGATGAGTTCATGGCTTTGGAAGCTGCTGGCTGTGTTAGGCAGAAAGCACTGGTGCTGGATAAGGGGGGATCTGTTTGCTCCTCTGGGTGGGAAAAATGGAGTGCAGGGAGTAGGGGGCACCTGGGGGCTGCCTTGGCAGACAGTCCAGGCACGGGGGGGTGCTTTTTGCTCCTCTGTGCATGTGTTCTCTCCCTCCCCCCTTCCAACCAACCCCCAGCACCCCAGTTTTCCTGCCAGAGGAGCAAACAGCCCCTCCACTACCTGGTACCAGGGCAGCCTCCAGGTACCCCCAGTCCTCTGTGCCCCAGTTTTCCCATCTGGAGGATCAAACAGCCCTCCCCTCCCTCTCCCCAAGCTCTCTCCTTCCCCTGTCCCTTTTGCAACTCCATCCCACCTCCTCTGGGCTGGTAGGCAGGGGGATGACAGGGGAACGCTTTCCTTGCTGGGGAACTCCTCAGCAAGTCACATAATTGTAGCATTTTTTTGCAAATTATATTTTTTGTGCAAATCACTTAACCTTAGAGGGGACTCCAATCCACCCACCTCACCCTCCAGTGCTGGCTAGGCAATCCCCAGAACAAGTTCCCTCCACTCCCTTCCCCACCTCCCATTCCAAAGACAGTGCAAGGTGCAGCTGCATCAGCTCAGCCCTGCTCTCTGGCTGTGGTGACAGATATTAATAAAGGCTCGCCGTTTTAGATCACCTGCATCTGAACCCATGTATAATGAGGTCTTAGAATGCTGCCCAATCAGGCATTTTTTAAGTTCTCTGCAGCCATGCACTTCTGTCAGTGCCTAGCTGTAGAGCGCATTCAGTTGCCAATCATGCAACAAGATGTCACATCTGTCAGCACTACTGTCACGTCTGTCGGCATTCATGTCATGTTTTTAAGTTCTTTTTGTCTATCCCAATAGTTTTGTTTGGGTTTTGTTTTCTACAGGGAGATGGTCACATTCAATTCCATTCAGTCATACAGCTGTAGCAGTTTCAGTAGTGTGTGTTGTCATACTTCTGGTCATAACTGTGATTCTGCTAGTGGTGTGCTGCAAGAGACACAAGACAAAGCAAAGTGGTGAGTGATTAGGCTAAGTGAAAATAAATAAAATGGCTTTGTGACTCTCATTTTATTAATTACTTTAAAAACAGGGGCTGGCAGGGAGCATGGGGTCAGGAGTCGACTGTCTCTTGGTGGGAGCTGGGAGGTGGCAGATCCCAGGTGGGGACTGTGAAAGAACAGGGGATACTTACCCGATGCCTCCTCCCGGCTCCAAGCTCAAGGTCTCCAAGATTAAGTTCTCCATGTTACAGCGGGAGTCGCTGGCGCGCACCCGACCCACTTTAACGTGCCACCAAGCAACACGGATTGGGGAATCACACCAGCCGGAGCAATATCTGGGACTGGGCAGAGGGCTGGGAGGAGAAGAGGAAAATCGGAAATCAGTGGGTGGAGTAACACATGACTGTGCCCTGCCCGAAACTAAAAAAAATCCAGGAAAATAAGAAACCGATAGGCTCAAGGGCACAGGATCGGGAACCGTCATCCACAGAGAGGGAGAGTTTAGAAAGAATACTCTCTCCCTCAGTTTAACTTTGTTGGGTTAATTGAACATAGGCGCTTGCTAATGAAGGCAGAGAAGTCAGAAACACAGATGAGAGAGAACGAGTGCCACGGAGTTTGCTTCAGACCCAACCCAGTCCCCTCTTGGTTTTGTTTTACTTTCTCTCCCTTGGAGAAATGGTAAGAGGTGCTCCTCCAACATCTTGTTGGCTCTGAGAGGGATGAGAACCCACCAGGAAGAGGGAGTAAGAAGCGGATGCTCTCACTCAAAGTATCTCTTGCCCTAATTGCCTGCCTCTCAAACAATCAAGCCAGGTGTGGCAGCAATGTAAGTAAAGAAGAGACCCGATCAGCCCCAGGGGAAAAGGTTCAGCTGCTTGAGGGAAAATAGACCAAGTAAAGGCACTGGCTAGACCCAGACAAACTCAGAAGGAGATCTTGTTGGCCCAATAAAATCTCTTTTCATTTCTTCAGTTAACTTGATGCCTTTTATTTTCACTGGTCCAGAGGTCATACAGCACATAGGCAGCCGGTAGTGACCGAGTGGTGGCACCAGCTTCTCCCTCTTTCCCCCTTTCCTTACATCTTCAAGAACCAGCAAAACCAGAAAATTTGTGGCAGGTGGGAACAAGGAAGAGAGACAGAGCGGGGGAGCCACCCCAAGGCAGCTATGCACAGGGAAATAACCTGCAAACAGCTGTCAGATGTGAAGACAGTAACAATGCACCAGGGATAATGTCTCCCTGCTCTGGTAGCAAGGAACTCCCACCCCTGGCTCCCCAGCTGGAGGCAGGGGGGCTTGGAAAGAGCTCCAGGGGAGGGACAGGACACAGCCCCCTGACATGACCCTCTAGTGAGGCAGCTTGCAGTGAACCCCTGGCTTGACAGGGATTCCCTGGCCCAGCCAGAGGGTTGCTGCTATGGCCCTATGGGCAGACTGGGGCGGGGGGCTGGGAACTGCCCCAGACTGGGATAGTTTATGGATAGTCCCAGGCTGTGTGAGGAAATCTCCATATGCACCCCATTTGACAGAAGGTAAGAAAGAAAGGTAAAAGGGTAAATAAGTAGGAAAAGAAAACCAATCCATGAGATTAGGGGTGACACTAACTACCCAAGTTCGGGGTTTAGACCTGGGGTGGGCAAAATATAGACATTCTATCCAGCGTGCAGAGTCCCTAAAAAATTTAGAAAATTAATATTTATCTGTCCTTGGTTCCTGTCAAAAATGACAAGAGCCAGGGGCAGTAGGACCCAGGGGAAGCCCCAGTGAGCTCCTGCAACAGCAGTGCCCACCTGGTCCTGCCCCATCAGCTGGAAGCCCCAGTAGGAGCTTCTGGCCTGGGATCATGTGGCTGCACTGGTGCCAGAAACTTAAGTAAAGGGGAGGGGGAGAAGGGCAGGGGAGGAGCTGGTGCTGAGCGTGGGGAAGAGCAGCCCCTCCCCTGTCCCATGACCAGCACTCCCTGCTGCAACCACTTGCAGTCTGCACGGGACTGACCTAGCAGGCATAGGCAGCCTCAGGTGGGCTGCGAGCAGCTGCAGCACAGGGCACTGGCCACGGGATGGGTGAGGGGCCGCTTTTCCCCACACTCAGCAGCAGGTTGTAACCCACACCTGCTGCCAGCCTGGGCCCTGCACCGGCTCAGGGCTCGCCTGTTGAGGCTGCATCACAGCGGCAGCAGGTGCTCAGCACAGAGGAAAGTGGCACACGCTTGCCAAGCAGCGTGTTTGCTGCTGCTGCCCACCCGGAGCTTGCGTGCCGAGCAGCCTGGGGGCAGCAGCAGCAAACACTGCCTGGCACGGCAAGTGGGGGACCTGCTTTCCTTTTCACTGAGCAGCTGCTGCTGCTGCAGCGCAGCCCCAACAGGCGAGGGCCCAGGGCGCATGGCTCAGACTAGCAGCAGGGGGTGGGTTACAAGCTGATGCTGAGCACAGGAAATGCGGCCCCTTGACCGCCCTGTGGCCGGCACCCCACACTGCAGCTTCTTGCAATCTACCTGGGGCTGCCTGTGCCTGCTCAGGACAGATCCGTGCAGACTGTGAGCATCTGCAACAGGGAGCACTGGCCACAGAGCAGGGGAGGGGCTGGTTTTCCCCCATGCTCAGCACCAGCTCCTTCCCTGCCGGCGAGCAGGGGGTTGGGGCTGCGTACTGCCTCCCACCTGTACCATGGGACTAGGGGGCACTAGGAGTGAGCGGGAGCCAGCAGGAGCATGGGGCCCACACTGGTGTCCTGGGGCCAGCATTGGTGGGGCCAAGAGCAGGGTGGCAGGAGCATGGGGTCCCAGCTGTCAGAGGCTCTGTGGAGCCAGGCCAGCTCCCCCCTCTTCCTGCTGGTGCAGCTTAGCCTGGCTCCACAGACCCCCTGCCAGCTTGTGCCCCACTCCGGGCCCCACCGGTGCTGGCCCTGATACATTGGTCCCAAGATATTGGGATATTGGTCCCAAGATGGTGACCAGGGAGCGGCGCTCTTTTCAAGGGGTGGAGCTACCCATGCAGCCCTCAACAGCTTGCCAAAACTGGGTAAGCGGCCCTCCGCCCAAAATAATTGCCTGCCCCTGGTTTGCCAGACTCTATGGAAGCAGCAATGATATATGTTTCCTCATTAGCCCTGTCTAATCAGAATGCTTTTCGGGAGAGTGTAGGCCTAATAGTGATAAGGTGGATCCCAGCTGACACTGGGCTGGCAGATGTAGTTGTAAATCTTGTTGCACTCAGACTGTTTTTTCCTGATTTTCTCCCATTTTAGTGAGCCACAGATAGACAGTGTTTAAGAAGGAATGGCAACTGTGTTTTGATAGGAAAGAATACATTTAAATTACTCCAAATGGAAATATTTCCTCCAATTTATGTAGGATCTTTCAGTTCAATGTTGTGCTAATTAATATGATTTTTGCCAGGTGCCTTGCAGCTCTCCTTATTTTAATTCTATTAATTTGTTCGATCCAGTTTGTACCATTGCTAGTTAGTTTTTGCCTTTTTAGTTTTGCAAACAGGTTTTATAGTGCAATGATTTGGAGTTTTATTACACATAACAGCTTTTAGGAAAGGTTTCTGTGCGCTAATACCTCACCCAAGATAGTTTTAACAACCCTGTGGTATTCCCTTATGTGAGGGCCAAATTAGGGGAATATGTGTACTGCATCTTTCTAATAATTATCAGTTTCTTAGAAGGCTTCTCTAATTACTTAATTTTGCAGAACTTTTTCATTCTAATCATTCTCTTTTATTTTCTGCCATCTGGTCTCTTTCTTGATTTTAACCCACTTATTGAAAATTGCTTAAATTACATTGTCTTGTATATGATTTTGTATATGATTTTTTTCTACCTATCAAACTTAATCTTGTCAAGATTAAGATGGCAAGAATAGCTATAAAACCACAGTAATTTTTTATCATTGTGTTCAAACTATAATCCCAAGCTCCCCCTGTACCTGCAAGTAGCAAGGTTCCATGCCTGGGAACCCCATCAGCTGCCGGTTAACGATGCCTTAAGTGTAACATGATACAGGCCTCAGAAAACCTTCCTGAACAAAACATTAAAAAAGGCTGCCTCTGTTAAATGTTTCAGATTGGATGAAATAGCATTGTCTGCTGAAATGCCTTGACCAGTGCTAATTTCCAGCTTTAATGCTACGGTACTTAGAAGCTTGAAGCTTCATGCTCGACTAAGCTTCATGCTTGACCAAACTACTTACAAGCTAGTTACTTCATATTGGTGATGTGTTGAGTTGATGCCAATGTACTGTTTGCATCCCTGAAACCTGTACCTTCTGTGCTGCTGAATTTACATTCCTTAATGATGTTTGAATAAGTGAATTTTGATAAAAAGCATTAGCTTGATAATATTGGTATATGTCTACTTTTTCTGCTTTTTCTGTACAGAAAGGGGAATGACACTATGACTGGGGACAGACATTCAAAAAGCCTGAGCCTGAATTGATTCAGTCTTTTCAGGTTAGTTTAAACTGCAAAGCTTGAATTGATTTGCAGGTAAATAGACATTCCCTTTTAATTCCAAAAATGCAGATGCATGCCTGCACTGGCTCAGGCTAGAAGCTGGGGGATGCTAGAGGAGACCTCCTTCCTCTTCCACAATGCTGAACTGAGGAGGTCATGGCCAGGCTTTGGCAGGACATTCTGATGTCTTCCCACCCGCACCCAGCAGCCCAGGAGGGAATGTTTATCACCCCTGACTCAGTGTTTATCAACCCATTAAGAAATGAAAGCCTCTCTCCAAGCTCTTTGTGACAGGAGGCGAGCTCGAGGCCAACTTTGAGTCAGCCTACCCAGTCTGTCCTGCCACAACTTTGCTGATACATTGTACTGGTGGATAATGTGGGAGACTGCCCATTACCAACCCCAATGCCAAGGGGCACTATCTGCAGCTCTGAACCTCCCCTACGCTGGAGCCCATGCCTTGCAGATGACATCCAGCTGATACTCTCAACCCTAACTCACCCTCACAACATTGGAGGACGTACCAGGATTACTTCGACCCATATACGCGGCCTGTGGCAGAATACCCTCTCTCCCCCAAAACTCCTATATCTGACAGTTTGGTTACCATGGTCACTGAAAAGGGCAGACACCTCTGCCCCATCTCTTCAGGTAACCCTGAGTTGTAACCTGAGCTGGATACATTCCTGAGGGAGGGGGGAAACCTGCTCCCTCTGCCTACATGACTGGCATCATATACCTGGTAGGGCTGTGCAAAATTTCACCAGCAGTTTCATTTTGATGCTGTTTTGACTTGTTTCAAGCTTGAAACAGTGAAATCGGAATGAAACAGAGAACTTCAAAACAGCTTCAAAACAAAAAGAGGCAAGTTGAAGCGTTTCAGAATTTCAAAATGTTTTGAGTTTTGAAGCTCAAACTGGGCTTGCCTGTGGGGAAGCAGAAACTGAAGTAAGGAGAGGGAGGGAAAGAGGGGGGAAGTTGGGGGAAGGAGTCACTATTGACTGTGTAGCTGGCCAGTGTAGCTGGCCAGTGACTCATCCTTCCCTGAGATCCCTTCCAATCATACTACTCTGGGGGTAGGATGGAAAAACTGCATAAAAGGTGGCAATGTTTGAACCGCCTTGCTTTTTCCCTTGGTGTCAGTTAGTGAGCTGTGTGTTCCAGCAGCTCAGTGTCAGACAACTACGACTCTCAGCGCTGATCTTCTAGAGGATTCCCTACTTGCTAACAAGAGGGATTTGAGATTCAGAATACCTTTTACTTTGAGGCTGTTTTATTTTATGATATTCATTGATTCATTCTTTTGAAGTCTATAATTATATTGGATAGGATTACTATAGAATTTTAGTTATATAGCAAGCAAAACACATTTATATTTTATTTCTATACATTTAAAGCTTTGTAGTATACATTATAGAATTAATACAGGGACAAAGCCATATTTTCATTTACTTTTATACATTTCTTATTTGTGCCACACAACTACCTACACTCTTGCACCCACAGTTTTGAATGTATACAGAGGCTAAGCCATATACTTGCCATTTCATTTAACATTTCTTATTTGCATCACACATACCCCTACTAGTACCACCAATGATCTTGCATCCACACTTTTGAATTTATACAGGGGCTAAGCCATATACTTGCTGTTTAACATTTTGTATTTGCACCAGACACCTATATTAATTTTTATAGGAACACAAATTCATTTATATACTTGTAGAAAAGAAAGACACGAAACACACCATGAAGCATGGTGGAAAGGTAGTTGGACACACTGGCCAGCTTTCAGGGAGGGGTAGAAGAGGAGGTAGAAGGAGAGCTGTACGTTTCTCCCCACCCCACAAAACTGAGGTGCAGCCTCTTTCCTCCATCTAAAAGGGATGAGGCTGCTACAAGCAGTAAGGAGAGGGGAGCAGTGCCAGTGCCACTGCCTGTGCCCAAGACTGCATCCCATCCACACGCACGAGCCATAACCCCCACCACCATCATAATAGCAACAACAAGCAGCAGCACCAGCACCAGCACAGCAGTCTACTCTACCCCTATTTCACTTCCCAGACTGAGCCTTCCAGTGCCAGAGAAAGAGCTGGTGCTGCATCTGGATCTCAGTGCCTTAGCAAGGGAAATTCTGGGAAAGAAGGGGGAATCAGCTCAGTTTGTGCTTGACATCCCTCAAGTTTCCCCCAGAGCCAGGTCTCGTTCCCCAGAATGCACTTCGGAGGAGGTTGATGTGCAGGTGGAGGCAAGTGGCTCAGCTGAGTCCACTCCACCTCTTGCTGAGCCTCTGCCTACTGAGGAAAAGGAAAGTGCATCAACATCCACAGATGCACCTGCACCCCAGAAGTGAGTGGATAGTGTGGTCTGGGATCATTTTGAGCTGGCAGATGATCCTACATACACTATCTGCCTGCACTGCCAAGCCAAAACCAGGTGGGGCAAGGGAACAAAACGTATGAGCAACACAGGGATGCTGATGCATCTCCTCAAGCACCACCCTCTTGCCCTTGCTCCTCCTCAGTCTGGAAACAGCAGGAGCATGCCCAAAAGAAGTCCCCCCCGTCCCTCCAAAACAGAGGCAGGCCACCATTGAATAGTGGGGAAAAGGTGGACAGAAAGTGGGGCGTGTTCCAAAGCTGAGCATGCTCACCCAGAGGATTGGGGAGATGTTTGATGTTGATGGCCAGCCATTCTTCCTAGTTCAGCAGCCAGGATTCAGGCTCGTGGACCCATCATACCAAGTGCCTTCATGCACCACCTTCAGTAGGATGGTGGTGCCATCCCCATATGAGGCATGCATGGAGTACTTGAGGGAGGATCTGTGCAAGGCAGGTCCGCTGGTGACCTTACACTTCATGGACATATGGAAACGTTGGGGTGAAGATCATGCCTATCTTTGCCTCACAGGGCACTGGTATGACCAGTCAAGCCATCAGTGGGCTCTCCTTCAAGCCAAGGTGATGATGAGTCCCACACAGCAACAGAGATAAGGGGGGCCACAAACCACTTGGTGCAGGAGTGGCTCACTGGGCAGGGTGAGCTTACCCATGTGTTCATGGTCACCGACAAGGGAGCCAATATATGGTCAAGGCAGTCTGTGATGCCAACTTTGTTGACATCCACTGTGTGGCACACAAGTTGCACCTTGTTGTCAGGGGTGCCTTGGAAGGGGACAGGGTTGCCAGTAACAGCGCCAGCACCACCAGCAAGCTAATTTCAAAATGCAGGAAGGTGGCAGGCTACTTCCACTGGACCATCAAGGGAACAAGATGCTGTGGGATAAACAAAAAAAGCTGAACATCCCACAACACAAAATCATGCAGGATGTGGAGACTTGGTGGAACTACACATACCTGATGCTCAAGAGGCTGGTGGAGCAACAGAAGGCCATCCATGATGAGATGGCCTTGCTTGGAGAAGTCAGGATCAGTGGCCCCCTGAACAGAGCTGAGTGGGGTACCATCTCCCTGATCTTGATGGTCCTCAAGACCACCAACAGCCTCAACGCTGGTGATGCCCTCCTTAGCCAGGTGATCCCCAGGTGAACTCAGAGCCAAATGCAGAGCTTCCAGGGGATCAAAGTTCCTGGCTGGGGCAAGACACTGTCACCAGACATCCAGGCACTGGTGAGGCAGCTAAAGGAGGGCATCAGGAAATGTCTTGATCCCTTGTGGTCCTGTACAGTCCATGTGCTGGCCACCATGTATGACCCAGGGTTGAAGGGTACCATATGCAGCAGCCAAATGTTGAATCAGTGGATGGAGACTCTGGCAAAGAAAGTCAGGGAGGCAGAGCAGGGGAGGCAGGGGGACATGGAACAGGGGGATCCACTGTCCCATGCTAGCACGCCATCCACCAGCCAGCCTTGTCCTCCACCACAGGTGTTACCAATATGGGCTAAGGGCATGGCTTCTATGGTGGGGTCCAGAGCCACCAGACTCCACCATCAGGCAAGTAGTGCTCATGCCTTGGTGGCTGCCTATCTTGCCAAAGACGTGGAGCCACTGCAGTGCGACACCTTGGCCTATGGGGCAAGCTGGAGCCCAGTGTGGCCAGATCTAGCCACAGTTGCCCATATGCACCTATCCTGTCCACCGACCAGTGTTTCAAGTGAGAGGGTGTTCAACATTGCTAAGGATGTAGTGACACCCCACTGCACCTGCTTAGATTCTGGTTTGATGAAGCAGCTAGTGTTCTTGAAGGTGAACCCCCCCACAGCCTGTCCCTCATCCCCTGATGCCTCCATTTCCACTTTCACTGACTGGCTTTCTTGCCTGTATTGCATGCCAGGCCAGCCTTTGGCTTCTTTCCTATTCCTTCCATCCAGGACCAGGAGACACACCAACTGCAGGTAATTCCTCACCCTAACAAAGCATTTTTCAACCTGAAAGATTCCTAAGAGATATCTCTCTAACTAGTCCATTTTTTTCGTAATAAACATATAAACATAAAAACACAAGATAAGCCATCACACACCACGAGTAACATATATCCAACACAACATCTTTACTTCTTGCTGTCCATTCCTTTATAAAAAGAAAATCTCTGTGATAGTTCCGTTTGGCTACCTTAGAACCTGCTGGTGCTACTGGTGCTGACTGCTGATTCACCTACATTATTTTTACCTGCTGCCATTTACAGTGCTGGACCAGTTAAAGGCTGTAGGGGAGGAGGAGTCCTCAGTGGGGTACACTGCCATGTTGTGCAGAGACCCCGGCACCAGGAAGGGTGCCCGTGAACACACACACAGGGTCACCTACCCATGTCACGAGTTTGGCCTGTTAACAGTCAGAGGTACAGGGCCCCAGACTCTCCTTACATCTATCTCCTTGACAGCTGGCAGGTTTTATGGCCACAGCAGGGCCTAGCAGTCAGGCCTACAGTAGTTCCCCCCTGTCACAGGGCACTCCAGTTGCCCTGTGCCTGCATAGAAGAAGAACTGCCAGAGGGGGAGCCCTTGCAGTGATTAGGCTGTGCTCCTGTGGTTTGCCTAGGCAACTAATGAAGGTCAGCTGACCCAAAGGGGCAGGGCTTGGCTCGTATAAAGCTCAGAGCCAGAGTCAGTCTGGCAGTTCCTTGCCAGCAGTCAGAGGGGTAGGAGCTCCAAGAGAGACAGTAATGTGAGTGCAGCTCACAAGAGCTCCAGAGGCTGGAGCAATGACACTGTGGGATAGCTGGGGGGCGTATGCTGTTATGGCCAGGGGCCTTACGTTTATGTTATAGCCGGAGGCTTGTGTTTGTGTTCTGTTGATATATATGACCGGTGGTTTGGGTGAGGCTATAAGGAGAAGGAGGCCTCAGGGGAGCCCCACAGTAGTGCAGGGGATCCTGGCACCCGTTGGGGGGTAGTGTTCTTGTAGGTGCTAGATAAGGCTCAGGCGGAGCGCCAGGGAGGGCGCAGCAGCACGGGGGGGCGGTGCGTAGACCGCAGCCCCAGAGAGGGGGCATTTGATAAGGAGCCCAAGTTGGGCATAGCAGAGCTAGCCTAGAGAGGAGGCAGCACTGAGAAGAGGGTCCAAGTTGGACTCGGTGAGCCCCTGGAAGCGGGGCAGCACTGAGAAGCCCAAGAGGGGCACTACTAGAGAAGCCCAAGGTGGGTGCAGCAAGCCCCAGGAAGGGGGCAGCATTTAGAAGCCCTAGAAAGGGGGCCATTTTACTGAGAACCCCAAGTTTGGGCATAGGGAGTCCCTGAAAGGGGGCCACATTTGCTGAGGAGACCCAATTTGGGCACAGCCAGTCCCAAGGAGGGGGATGTTTTAATGAGAAGCCCAAGTCTGGGCATTGGGAGTCCCTGGAAGGGGACTGCATATATTAAGGAGCCCAAGCTGGGCATAGTCAGTCCCAGGAAGGGGCAACGATTGAGAAGCCCAAGAGGGACATATCCGGCCCCAGGGAGGGGGCAATATTGTGTAGCCCAAGTTCGGGCATTGGGAGTCCCCAACAGGGGGCTGCAGGCATTTGGGAGCCCAAGTTGGGCACAGTCAGCCCCAAGGAGGGGGCAGTATTGAGGCCCTAGGCAGGGGGCAGAGCACTGAGAAGCCCTGTGGGGGCAAGGCAAGCCCAGAGAGGGGGACGCCATATATAGGAGCCCAATGTGGGCGTGGTGAGCCCAGAATGGGGAGCACTGTATTAAGGAGCCCAGTTGGGGGCTCATAGAGTCCAGGAGAGGGACGAGACTGTCAGCGCGGGGTATTACTGGGTTTGGATGCTTGGGGACTCAAGAACGAGACAGGTAATTGATTTTAAGGCGTTTTATTGGTTATATACTCACAGACACTTGGCCAGCAAGGTGCCGGCCGAGCGGAGAAGTAGAAGCTTAAGCAGGAGGGGGCGGATGGTTAAGCGGCGGGTCGGGGCCGCGCTCCTCGCAAGCTGTAGAGCTCCAGCTGTGGGAACAAAGCAGGAGTTTAAGCAGCAGGGGACAGATGGATGCTTTACTGGCAGGTCGTGGCCGCAGTGTCTTTACAAGCTGCTGTCTTGTGAAGTTGCCGGCCGTGGGAACAAAGCAGGAGCTCAAGCAGAAGGGAAGCGGAAGGATGCTTTACCGGCAGGTTGTCATTAGCAGGTTCACGAATATTGGGGTTTACGGGTATGGGACACGCGAGGTGATCAAGCTCACGTCCAACTAGCGGCAAGGTCCCGGAGTCACTCCCCCCCCCCCCCTTCAGGGCTGGAGCGTTCTTTTATACTCGGCATTAATGCGAGGAGTTCTTTTGTGCTTGCGAGAGAAGCTTTCGTGGGCTTTTTCCCTGGTCGGGTGTTGATTGGTGATCACATGTCTTGGCTTCCGCAGTGAAGCTTTGCCGTTTATGTTCTATTTTTGGTAAGGCCATGTTATATTGGGTTTTTTTCTTTACCTGCCATAGTGGCACACCACTTTACAGTGTTCACTAATTTTGACAGAGACTTGAGATGGCCCAGAGAGAATGAGAGAGGGGCCGCAATATCCGCGAGGCTTGGGCTGCGGTACTGGGGAGGAAGGAGCCGCAGACAGCACTCCCTAGGGGAGGGGGCAGTTTGAGTATAAGGAGAAAGGCAGCCTCCTGCTAATGAACCAATTAACAGCAAAGATGTGGCAAGCGAGTACGCAGGCAGTTGCCCAGAGACAGGTGTGGGGGCCATATTGAGGGTGATCCTGGCGGGCTCTGTCACACCCCCCACCACCAGTGCCCCAAGACAGACACAGTTGCACGAGCACCCATGTCACGAGTTTTGCCTGTTAGCAGCTGTAGGTGCAGGGCCCCAGACCCCAGACTCCCCCTGCACCAATCTCCTTGATAGCTGGCAGGCTGTGTAGCTGCATCAGGGGCTAGCACACCTGCAGCTTTCATCCTGCTGCACCTTAGCACACACAGTGTCACCCATGTCTTGTTTTGCTTGTCTGCAACTTCCCCAAAACCCCTGCACCTAACTCCTTGTACCCTGGCAAGAGTTGTGGCCTCAGCAAGGGCTACCATTCCTGCAAGTTTCATCCAAATCAGGCCAGAAATGACAAAGTTATAGTCTGTTTTGAGCTTCCCCATTATAGTCCATGGACAAAACATCAAAACAGCGTTGAAGCAGTGAAACTGTTTCAACAAAAGTAAACAGAACAGCCATTTTGAGTTGAAATGAAATTTAAAATAAAACACTGTTCCACTGAAACATGGAAATGCAAGTTCAAACAGAATGGTGCCATTTTGCACAGTGCTAATATCTGGGTGGGGGCTTAAGCTCCCTATTGTTTTAAGCTATGCCAACATGACTGGCTAAAGACCCTGCCAGTCTACCTGGCAACCAGTGATGCATTTCAAATTGATTGGCTGGCAGCCAACAGTTGCTGGGTTTCATTGGATCAGGTAAATGAGTTCATAAGCTCTATATAAGTTAAGGACTGCCCAGGTAGAAGACACTAGCCATGATGAAAAATTCAGAGAGAAGCTGGAGCATCTGAAACTCATTCTCTCTCTTGAAACTCATGATCAGTGAACTGCTTGCCTCCAAAGGGAATCTCCACCTGCCTCTGGATGGTTCTCGTGAGTAAGCTACCTGAGATCTAACTAGATATACAACTTGCAATAACACAGATGCCTAATCAAAGGCTACCATGCCACTTTGCTCTAAGAGATTTCTCTGATACTGCTCTACTCTGTATTCTATTCCAAACCTACTCCTTGTAACCAATAAAGTTCTCCTTTGTAGTTAGCATGGGAGACTTATTGGGAGAGGGTCTAGATTATGCCTTGGGGTCCTCTTGGTTTGGTTGACTAAGGGAGACTGCTATTTGCCCTCAAAGGCTAATTGACCTGTGTTTCCAATAAGGCACAGGTCCAGGATCAGTCCAGACTTTGAGTGGTGGCAGCATTACCCCCCAAGCTAGCAGGTGTGCTCCAGGAATGGGGTTAGGCAGATGCGAGATATCCCCAGGAAGGAACTTAGAGCCTGGAAGGTGGTTGGATGCAGTGAGGTGGGTGGCTCAGCACAAGAGCACCCCCTACTGGCCCACCACACATGGTGATAGACATGGGATCCAACAACCTGCTGTCTTGAAGGCATAATTTGGGGAAGGGAATAGAGTGATTGAAAACCCTTGAGTAAACAATCTCTAATCTGGCATTGGATCAGCTGAACAGTGTAGATAGCTAAGATGGCTGATGAGCGTAACCATATGACTGGCTGACTTGAAAGAGGCGATGAAAGAGAGAGTCCTTCCAGTGAGGAAGGAGCAAAAAAAAGAGAGGACCTGATTAAGATCCTGTGTAATAATGAGCAGGCCACAAGATCACCTCCATGCATCCATCCAGAACCCACTGCGGGCCCCAAGGGGCCATCCTTTGAGTGGGACCTCCAGAAATACCAGCTGCAGCTAGAACATGAGAAGCACATGCACAAGCTAGAGCTGAAGTGGATGGAGATGGTGAAGAAGGAGGCCCAGTGTGACCATGAAGCTAGAAAGGTCCAGCACAAAGTAGAGGCTGGAAAGGCAAGTCTCAAGAATGAGTATGTGTTTGAACTACTTCAGAAGCTACTACAGCAAAAAGCAGACAAGCGCCAACATAAGTAGGAAGCCAAAAAAGACACCCTAGTCTTGAACCTGTATAAACACGGAGAGGATCCAGAAGTGTTCATGAGTGACTTCCTGGACATGGTAACTCACCAACACAACAAAAAGGTGACAGTGGAAGACAGGAAAACCACCCAAAGTAAGGTCACCCAATTGGCTGCAGAGGCAGAAGGAGAGACTCCTCCTGACTGTAATCATTCTCCAGCCATTGAGGAAACTAGTGACATCGAGGTTGGGTGAGTCTGGTCAGTCAGTGGCAGAGAAAACCAAGACTCTTGGGGAGAAGTTGGAGGACATCCCTGAAAGTGAAGGTGCACTCTTTATAGGACCACCAGAACTCCCCACTGATTTCTTAGCCAGGCAAAAAGAGTTCAAGCAGGAGGTTCTACAGGACCCTAGCTTGGAGGAACTTTGGCAGATGGGTCAGGAGCCAGAGACAGTTCACCCCAGGTAAGAGGGAACAGGTGATCTGGGATTAGGGACTTCTTTATCAGTTGTGGGTACCAAAGAACCATGCTGAGACCTGGGAGTTCTGTTGCCAGCTCATAATACCTCTTAAGTTCAGACAACAATTACTTTCCATGGCTTATGATTTACCTTGTGTTGGTCACATGGGCAGGGAGCAGACACACTAGCAGCTGCAGGTGAATTTTTATTGGCCCAGAATTGCCCAGAATGTGACAGACTACTGCAGATCTTGTGAGACACACCAGCAGACAAGCAGAAGTGGGAACAAGAGAAAGGCTCCCCTACCATCCCTCCCTATCATTGCTCAACCCTTCCAAAGAGTGGGTATAGAAATTGTGGGCCCTCTCAGACATAAGACTCATAGAGGGAAGAAATACACCCTGACTCTAATGGATTTGGCAGCTCAGTACCCAGAGGCAGTTGCCTTGACCTCCACTGAGGTACCTGTAATTGCTGAAGCCCTGACCAAGACCTTCTTGCAGCTGGGATTCCCCTCTGAGATCCTGACTGACAGGGGTAGGAACTTCCTGGTGGAGGTGATGAAGTGCCTATGGGAATGCTGTGGGATCGAAACACCTCAAGACCACAGCTTACCACCCTCAGACAAATGAGCTCATAGAAAAGTTCAGTGGCACCTTGAAAGGTATGCTAAAGCCTATATGGACTCTAACCCCAATGACTGGGATGAAAAACTTCTGCATTTGCTCTTTGCCTACCAGGAGGCTCCCCAAGAGTTAACCAGGTTCTTGCCATTTGAGCTGGTGTTCAGAAGGCAAGTTAAGGGTCCTCTTGACTTGGTGAGAGAAGAGTGAGAAGGCAAAATCACTTCCACTAAGACCTCCATGGTAGAGTTCATGCTCAGCTTTCGCCAGAAGGTAACTGACGTGATGAAGGTGGCATGAGACTCCCTGGCCCAGGCCCAGGCCCAGGAGAAGCAAAGTGTCTGGTATGATGAAAAGGCTCGCTTACATACCTTTGAACGAGGTGATAAGGTCATGGTTTTCCTGCCATTGAAAACAGACAAGCTTCAAGCAGCTTGGAAAGGTCCCCATATCCTGGATAAGGTGACTTATGTAGCCACCAGGAGCAGATCAGACAATAAGCCAAAGCTAGTACATGTGGACAAGCTTAAACCGTATCTTAATACAAATAATGTAGTACTCTGGATTTCCTCAGCTTAACCATCATCCAGAGGAGCCAGTCATGTATGACAACAGGGATGGAGGGACAGGAATAGAGGAACTCCACCTGCCAGATCATCTGCCCTCCCAGGACAAGGACAAGTTACTTTCGGCACTCAAGGGCTTTGAGACGGTGATCTCAAACAAACCAACTAAAACGGACCTGGCAGTAAACTCTATAGGCATGGGCAGCCATTGCCCTATCCAATCCAGACCATACGCAGTTGATGTGAAGATGCAAGAAACAAAGCAGGAGGTCACAGAGATAAAAGCGTTAAGGGTAATCTGACCTTCAATGAGTCCCTGGGTCAGCCTGGTGGTACTTGTCCGGAAGCAGGATGGATCCATTTGGTTATCTGTGGACTACAGAAAGCTAAATGCTATTACCACCCCTGACACTTACCCTATGCCCAGGATGGACTCTTTGCTAGATCCCCTGGGCCCACCCAAGATCATCTCTACTCTCACTGTTCAAGGAATTCTGGCAAATGACACCGGATCTGGACTCCATAGCCAAGTCTGCCTTTACCTCACCTGTGGGACTATATGAGTTTACAGTTTTACCTTTTGGTATGCGCAAGTCTCCCACATCTTTTCAAAGACTGATTTATAACCTGTTACAAGGATCTAAGCAGTTTGCCATAGCTTACATCAATGACATCACCATCTTCAGTCAAGACTTTGAATCACACCTTATTCATCTGACCACTGCACTAAGTAAGATCAAGCAAGCTAGTCTTACTGTGAAAGCCAAAAAGTGCCAATTGGCACTATCTGAAGTGGTATACTTAGGACATCACGTGGCTGGAGATCAGATTGCTCCTTTGTGGGACAAGCTCAAGGCCATTAGAGAGACTGACTGCCCCACAAATCAGGAAGCAAGTCAGAGTTTCCTTGGTCTGGCTGGATACTACAAGTGATTTGTCCCTGGATTTGGAACGATGGCCACTCCCCTGCATGAACTGACCAAGAAGAGCAGCCCTGATCTAGTGGTTTGGAAGCAGGGGTGTCAAGAAACTTTTGACACCCTTAGTACTGCCCTGATCAAACAATTGATTCTGAAGGCACCACTCCATGATAAAACCTTGTGTAGCTACCGATGCCTGTGACTCAGGACTAGGAGCTGTACTCTTACAAAAGCACAAAGACACAGGGCACCCTGTGGTTTAATTAAGTTTGAAGTTAATTCCTCAGGAATGGAGCCTGTCATCTATTGAGAAAGAGTGTTTGGCAATTGTCTGGATTCCGAACAAGCTGAGGCTCTATCTGCGGGGGGAGCAGTTCACCATCCTGTCGGACCATGCCACACTTTAATGGTTGCAAACCATGCAGAGTACCAATGCCAAGCTTCAACGATGAGCCTGGAAGCATCAAGAGTTCAACTTCACTGTCAAACACATCAAGGAAAGCCAGAATGTGATAGCAGATGCTCTGTCACAAAAGGTAGTGGGTCAGGTAGACTCGGGCCCGCCTGAGAAAGCTCTGGCATGGGAGCTCCCCGTTGTGGTTCTATGTGTATTATCATTATGACCAGTCTTATGTGTTGTTTGATCTCTCTTTTAGATGTGAAAGGTGACCCTTCCAAATGAAACACTCTTGTACGCACGGCTATGTAAAGCCATGTGCCCAAGCTTTCAAAGGGGGGGATGTGTGGCAGAATACTATCTCTGTCTCTCCCCAAACTCTGTTATCTGACAATTTGGTTACCATGGTCACTGCAAAGGGAAGACTCCTCTGCTCCATCTCTTCAGGTAGTCCTGAGATGTAACCTAAGCTGGATACATTCCTGAGGAAGTGGAGAAACCTACTCACTCTGCCTATGTGACTGGCATCACATACCTGGGTTGACCCGGGATAGAGGGCTTAAACTCCCTATTGTTCTAAGCAATGCCTACATGACCAGGAGGGAGCTAAAGACTCTGCCAGTCTACCCAGCAACCAGTGATGTATTTCAAATTTGTTGGTTGGTAGGCAACAGGTGCTGGTCTTCATTGGATCAGGTAAATGAGGTCATATGCTCTATATAAGTTAAGGACTGGAAGGTGGTCAGGTGCAGTGAGGTGGGTGGGTCAGCACAGGAGCACCCCCTACTGGCCTGCCATGCAGCCTCCCCATGCCTGAGTGTTTGCTGGGGTCAGGACTCACCCCTGACTCTCTGGCAGGGCCCCACTTAGCCTAGCACCTGGCCTCCCCTCTGGAGGCAGACACCAGGCCTTATAATTGGCTTAGCACTCAGCCTCAGTCAGGGTACACACTCGGCTTTTGCATCCATCACTGGTGCTGGCATGCCAGCTGGCCCATCTTCCAATCAACTGCCACTTGCACCCCTCTCACTTGGGCCATTACCACTCTTGCCCCTCTCTGGGCAATGCCCCTCTCTGGGCCATACAACTGCCCTTTCCCTTTAGGACCACATAACTGCCTCCTCTCTGGGGCCTTACAACAGCCCTCCTCCCTGGAGCCATCCAACTATCCTCTCCCTGGGGCCTCTGGCATCTTAATTCCCTTGTGAGGGCTCAGGAGACCATAGCCATGCCTGGTCTCTCTGCTTGGGTCTTACACCCCTAGGGCTCATGTGGCTGTAGCTATGCCTGGTCCTTGTACCCACAGTGTTGCGGGGGCTAAGGGTTATTGAGGCATCCCGACCCGCCTTTCACCATGGAGGTGAATGGTCCTGGTATTTGAGTGGGGCTCAAATGCCACTGGCAGTCCCACCAGGCCTCCCCTCCCTGGCAGGATGCAGTTTTAGGTCTTGCCAAGTACCAGGAGCCTCCAAGCCATTCCCCTATCTCCTGCCCTTACCTTCAGGATGTTGTGAGCCTCAGCTCAGCTGGGTGACATTGCTCCCTCAGCTGCAAGCAACACACTGATGGCTCTGCCTGGCTGAACTTAGTTTGGAAAATGGCAATCCTAATTGAGCAACTGCTGGTTGCCTGCTCCAGCCCTTAAAGTGGCAAGCACTCACAGATGTGCTGCCACATTCTTCTTAAACAGCTTTTCCAAGGAAGGACATTAAGTTACCTGTTGATTAGCTCCAAATGCAGAACAGACTGTAGCCAGCATGTGGTCTGCTAGTCAATGCTGAGGTGTCTGCATAAGGTTAGGGGTGTGGCAGGGGGAATAATCCCTGTTTAGCACAGGGAAGCCAGGCAGATGCCTGCAAGTCTCTGCAAGAGGTCTGGCCAGGGAACAGAGGGGAGGCACTAGCTCTGCTGTGGAGAGAGAGCCCCATCCAGCCCACAGAGCTGAGATGCTTAGAGAGTCTGATTTATCTTAAACTGGCAAGTGGTCTGAGACAGACATTGCATAAACTAGTTTGACCCAAATCAGTTAAGTCTGATACTACATTCAGCCAGATTTATCTCAAACTGGTTTCAGCACTGATTTATGTGCACTGAACATCTGTTCCAGGTTTAAACCAGTTTCTGACAAGACCAGCCCACATTTTTTTGGGACCCTCTGATCCAATGGCAGAGACAACTGTAGCAGGGTGCGGGACCCCTTTCCCATCCCACAGCACACTCACACCAGTAAATAAACAAGCACACTGGACATGGGGGGAGGGGTGGCAGACAGAACAGTTAAACAAACATCGAACCCACAGGTGGGCAAACTAAACTGCAAATGCAACAGCCACAACCAAACATGGCAGGGGCCATGGCCTCTCCGCCTGGCTCTGCGGGGCCCCTTGTAGCCGCAGGTTCCACATGATAGGACAGGCCAGCCTTGGTTTCTGATCACTTCAGCCGGTTTAAGTGCAATGTCTGTCCCTAGCCTATCAGTTTAATGCGAGAATAAATGTGTTCATACTAGGGTTCATGCGAGGGGTTTTTTTCTTCCTGCCCCATCAGATGTTATATTAGGGCAAAAACTAGGGCCTGCCATCTCATAGGCCACTATTTACATGTCCTCTTGCTTTAAGGGCTGTATGTTTTCCTCTTGTATGTGCTCTTCAAGAGACGGATTATGCTGGTCAGTTCTGTCTGCATGTTCCTCCAACTTCTACCAGCAAAGATTCTGATGAAAATCCTCTGGCTTTACTTTAAATACTCATCCAAGATGTGTTCATTATAAACAACTTCAGAAATAAGGAGTATGTACTGTGTAACGAATATCTTGTGTGTAATGTATCCATTTCACCTAGTATTTTCCTTTTGCAGTTGCCAGTTTGATTTGATTTACAGCTTTCACTTTTATGTGTTTAGATGGAAATAACTTCTCCACTGAAGGTTCAGTGCTTGGCCTTTAAGTTGTAGATTTTCAAAGACCACATCTTGTTTAAGCAAGTGGATGCAGCTGCTGCCTTGATAATTGGTGACACAGCTTCCTCTCAAACATTCTTTGCCTGTGTAGATGCGAGGCATATGGACGGACTTGCTGTTTGTCTTTGTTTGATGAAGTCATGCTTGAGTTGCTAGTGTTTCATTATATTTGTTTATTCATAATCAGCTATTAACTCAGCCTTTCTGGGCAGCCTGGTGAGCCAGATGATATGGTGCCACAGGCTGGATCTGACCCTCAGGCTGGAAGTTGAGCACCCCTGAGCTAAAGGGTTTGGTTTCTGTTGTTGAACAATGTGACGCCTAGGATATAGCTATCTATACATTTATTATCAGAGGTAACACTAAACTGCAGAAGTAGTAGAACTTATTTGTAAACTCTGATATTTTGATATCAGTGTCTACCTTGAACCATTACTCTAAGCTATTTTCACCTGAACTGGGGAAGCTGTGCATTGATAGCCTAGATTAGAATCATAGCTTTGCTGGGATACCAAAATCTTAAGTTTACTTTTGTTTAGTTAGGCTTACTTCTTGGTAGGTGAGCATCATAGCTGTGATGAAAAACTGGTCATGTATTAATTTGGTCCAGGAAAGAAATTCTCTCACTTTACTGCTGGCCTGACATTTTTGCTAGGAAGATAACCCAATTCCACTAAAGGAAAAAAAATGAAACTTCAAAAATTCCTTTCTCAGTCCCATCCCCACTGTCCCACCATCCAAAAGTCTCTATTCTCATTTCTGGAAAACTGGCCTTTTATCTGTCTCCATGATCTGCTTTGTATTTGCCAAAAATATGAGAGAACTAAATGAAAAGTATGTAGTTTATTTTTCCTCTATTCAAAAGCAGGGGAGAAAAATCTTCCCTTCTTCCCTCCCTCCCCTTGGTATTGTCAAAAGTAGTGATGATGTAAAAATAATAAGTGTCATACCACTTAACCAAGTATGTTGTTGCCTCAATCTTCTTTAAACCAATTAGTCTCTAAGGTGACATACTGCCCTACCTTTTGCCTGATAAGGGTCATATGAGAGAGAAAAAATCTGGCACTTCTGCTTGCCTTTCCAGGTGCATAGAGTTGGCAAGGCTGTCATTCATAAATTACAGACAGATATGACATTCAAGAGGCAATTGAATGGGGATGTGCCCAGCATATGCCTAGATCTTTAAATTATATACTTTACTGTGTGCACTTATTAAATATTTCCATGACTTTCATCACAATAGCATCTGTCAAATTTACAATAATGAAAAATTAGTTTTTGTTAAGTTATCATTCTAGTAACATGGATGTTTTATATTAATGTCCTACATCCAGACTTGGGCTCCAGACTAATTTGCTAAAAGTTTTACGTTGTGCCCTGAGGCCTGGTGAATTATCAAAGGGAGCAAATCCCATATGTCAAAGCCCCTGGTTGAGAAACAGTCAGATATGACAGTGAGAAAGCTGTAGTCCAGAAGCTGAAAGGAAGCCCAGCTGATTTGAACCATGTGGTAACTGAGCAAGTGAGTGCCTGTAAGTAAAATAATCTACAAATAGGGAAAAGTTAATGGAGCTGTTTTCTTAAACAGCTGTAAAGCAACACAGGAACTCATAGGAGTGCAGGAGTATTTTGCATGTGCAAAATATATTAATTAATTAAATATTAATAATTACAGCAAAGTAGCCTAGGCCTAGTTTCATTCTGCAGAAAATTTCAGCATTTCAAAGTTTGTTTCCGTTTCAAACTGGAACAAAGTGAGAAATATTTCCATGAAGTACAAACTGAAAGAAAAATGTTTTGACCTAAAGGAAACATTATAAAATGATAAAACTTTGAAATTGCTATTTTAATAATAAAGTTGAAAGTTAATAAATCAAAGTAAGAAATTGATAATAATATTGAATACTATCAACATGAGCGAGCTGAAAAATATGAATGTAGGTTTTTCTCAAAATTAATCAATGAACACACTTCAGTGAAATGTTTAAGTTTTGACAAAATTGTATTTTCTGATAGAAAACTGTTTCATTAAAAATATTTCAAACAGCTGTAAAAAATAATGCCAGTTCTAGTAGGCTGTCCATGACACTGGTCTTCATGCTGAATGTTAAATCTCCAGTTGTTGAACTTCAGCACACCTGTAGTACCTTTGTAACTAATATTTTAGCTGCAGCTAGAGATCACTTAATATGCTGACCTATAAATATGAAACTTCATAGTCTTTGTAAGTTTATCATATTTATGCTACAGAGACTCAGTCAGGAAACAGTTTGAAGTAGCTACAATTCCCAGAGACACTGATTCTCCAGGTCTCATGCTGCTGACTATTCCATTCCCAATGCCACATTATAGGGTTATCCAAGAGTTGAATTCCTTAAACTGTCACTCAAAGGTCCAAAAATTTGCCAGCTATGGTTGTGGAACATTTTACAGTGTTTATATACATCTCAAGCACAGAAACAAGAACAAGGGGCATGTTACTGAGATATAAAACTGGCCGCAAGATGAATGCTTTTCCAGAGGAAAAATTTAGCCAAAAAAATAACATTGGCATGTTTCTACCAAAAAAAAAAGTTACATTCTGAAATAACTTGGTGCCTCAGAGATGATCCGTTCCCATTTCCTTTTTCAGACTGGAATGCCTAACCTGACTGCATCTCCCATTAAATTCTTATTGAGGAGAGGATATCAGAGTGCATCATACGAGTTAAAGGCTAGATGGGAAGTCTGGATGACAGAGGACAAGAAGAACAATTGACCTTCAGCTCCCAGGAGACGGCATATTGTGGCAGACTGCAATGATTTTCAGCAAAATATGCATTTAATTTAAACCCAATTTTCTGGATTTAACATTTCTGTTGGACAATATTTCACTACCCACCACCCAAAGCATTGTGTACCCAGATTATGCTGTAAAGAATGAGGTAATTATCTGATTAATTGTCTTTTGTTTGTTTTGTTAAACCTCACTGAAACACCACCTAGTCTAGGTGGATATTTCCAAGGGAAATATCTAGTACTTGCAGGCAAATTTACTAATCCTTTGATCTTCTTTTGTTCATAGAATTGTAAGTAAGTAAGCCTGGAAGCGATCTCATTAGGTCACCTTGTCCACCCCCTGTTCAAGGGAGGAACTTCCCTATGTACAGCCAAGTCTAACCTGCTCCTGAAAATGTCCCAAAATTGCAATTCCACAGCTTCATTAGGTATCTCGTTCCAGTGCTTGACCACACTCAGGCCCATGGCAAACATTTAATTAAAGACATGGTGAGATCTGATTGGCAATCATAACAATCACACCTCTTGCCACGCTACTTGTGCATGGTAGGAGGTGTGATTGTGGGATTGGGAATCAAATCCAACCATGGCACATAGCTGATACAGGGGGATCTCTTGACTCCTATACACCCGAAGGTTAGGAGCAGCAGTCTTCTGATCAGAGGTCCCATCCTCAGGAGCACATCCGTTAATTTTTTATTGCCTCCAGTCATTTCTGTTGTTCTGCCCTAGACTCTGTCCAATCTGTTCATATCTTTCTTTGAAGTGCAGGGCCCAAAACTGGACACAATGCTGCAGGTGAGGCCTCACCAATGAGTGGAAGAAGCTTTTCCCTTTATTTGCAAGAGATGTATAACCCAGTATTGGTGTTAGCTTTTGAAATGGTTTGATTAAAAATAATGCCTGACAGTTGAGAGTGGTAGGTGGAAATAATTTGTGAAATCTTTGCGGAGGTTTCTTGTAGGACACTGCCTTTCATCTGCAGTTACTGGCTCTGAGTAAAAAATTTTCCTTGGGTTCCTATTAGATTGCCAGTGACTTAGTGTCCAATCTACCCTTGACGATATTACCTGAAACGACTGCCTAATCAGTAAATCCTTATTTCAGATCAGCAATAAAAAGTAACTTTCACCCTACTGAGGAGAGAATGCCAATAGGTGTGTGTGTAGGGAGGCAGGGGTTGAGTTGCTCCAAATTCTAATTAGTCTGGACATTTTTTTAAGGAAATTTGTTATGCAAACTTTGAGCTTCCTTTTTATATTGTAGGTAGCATAACTGTCTGGAGAAGCTTCTTTAATAGTGCTTTTTAATGTCTTATATCTGGTGTAGCTGTAGTGAAAGGTTTGGTTTTGATTTTGGAAGAAGGATTACAACAGTTCTTTTTTATATACAGTGCTTTGCTTGTCCTTTGTATATTGCTTGTCTTTGGAATATTTATTCATATTTCCCAACAGTAAAAGCTAAATATAGCTAAATATGCCTTCTTATTTCTCAGCAGTAGAAGAGCTAAAGGTTGCTTTTACCATAGTATTACCATAGTATAGACCTAGTATTATCACAGTTCTTGAGCTAAAAATGACATCCATTATGACACTTGGAGCCTCCCTTCCTATGACCACCCCAAATGTATTATGTATATTTTCCTCACAAGGAAATGTCTCATTACCCAGAAAGTTGTGACCATGAAATCTTAATTTGGAACTGCCATTGTGTCCTCTGAGGTGGATTAATTACATTTTTTGTCCTTGTGTGGATTTTTGAACTCAACCCATTGATTTTCTGTAATTTCAAAAATGTGCTCTCTTCCAATTGGGAGTTGTTCTGGCTCCCTATTAAAAAGAATTTTACATCAATAAAAGAAATTAAGTAGACATGCTCCTTGACACCTTATATACTTGAAGGGGTGATTTTGAGGTAAGGCAGCTAATCACATCCCCTCCAAAGAGAAATATTTTATAGTGCCACAGAACATAGAGAATTTTTGCATCTGTTCTTGGTTTAATGATACACTATTCCTATACTGCTTTCCTACTTTCTTTAGTGCCCCTTTAAAAAATTAATTATGAGGGGGCAGCTACTAATGTATCTACTGATATCAGTCGCATCTGCTAGTGTTGCTACCGGGATGATGAGGGGTGGGACATTTGTTCAATTCATTCTAGATAAGTCCTCCCTTCTTTCCATAGTTTTCCCTGCCTATCAAAAAGGAAGAAGAAAGTGAGCAGTGTTAGGGCTGCTTTTAGAGAGTTTCTGGAGAGCAAGAAATGCTGAGGAAAGTAAGTGGAACAGTGTGGGAGGATGAGTAGGGAACAGAGGAGCAAAAGCATCATGGGAAATCCAACTAGGTAAGGTAACCTTGAGGGGACAGTATCCATGTCTAGAAGCTGCAACTGTGCAGCTAAAGGAAACATTCAGTTTCAGACTGTTTGCATTATGGAGAGACTGCAGGCAAAAGCATCTGCGGAGAAGACCAGGAATACACGCTGTCATCCTGGTAGCTAGTCAATACTGTAAATACTATAGCTTGCTGCAAGTTGGGCTTTCAGAACACATAACAAGCAGTGGGCAATGAGGAATATCAGGCTCAAATGCTTCTCCTAGTTGCATTACTCTAATATCAAAATAGCTCATTTTAAATCATAGATTTACTTTGATTAGACTAAGATTTAACCCAAGCCTATTAGATTGTTTATGCAAATGATGCACTTGTTTCCAGAAGCACCAAAAATTACTTAAAAATACATGTTCTAATTTGCCAGGTGTACCATTGAATGTATCTAGCTGCTTGCATATGAAACCCATCAGAACTGGCCTTAGTTGTATAAAGGAGAATTTTGTATGTTGCTGCTTGTAATTAAGAATGAGATCAAAGGACCTGTGCAAAGAGCCAGCACCAGGCCCCTATATCCCTTAAGACATTGCAGTGAAAATTGTTTTGGTGTTGTATGTAGAGCAGGATTTTACAGCAAGTGATTAGTTTAATTTCCCCTCACTCACGCCAATTTTGGGTTCTTGTTTTTGGTTTCTTAAGGTTCCATTCAGATAACGTAAGACTTTGTAACCAGGTAGAAAATGTCTGGCAGCTAACATAGAACACAAATTAACATCCTTTTAACATATAAACAGTTGTTTCACTGTTTCAAATCCCCTTTTAATTCCTCATAAAAACACTTACATATGTCATACTCTGAGATATTTGTTTCTTAGATAGAAAGAAAAGAAAGAACAAAACCAAAAAAACTTTGCTGGTTCTATGCAATATGGTACCAAAGTAAGAGAGGTGTTCCTGTCTCCTGTTTATCTACACACAGTGTGAAAACTTATGCAATTCTGGGATATATGTTTAATCTAATTTGATAACTGTATGTTTCTTTTGTTATCTGAATGTGAGTCTGCCTCCAAATAAGTTGTTTGTCATCAGAATAAATATGGATCAGATATCAGCTCAATAGAAGCAACATCAGATGATCTGATAGCTAATTCTTTTTGGCAAATGTCATATTCCATGTTGCAGATTGTTGTGTTTTGTTTCATAACAGGTTGTGTTGTGGGCAGCATTTCTTTGGTAAAAGTATCTCATCATGACAGGTATTTGTAAAGCATCTAATGTTTAACAATTATTGATGAATGAATTAATGATTGAAATGTCTCAATTTGTGCTCCCTGCAAAAAAATTGTGAGTCAAGTCTGAAAAATTAGCCCTCTGTTCAACAAAAGTCCTTATCTGTGCATTTTTATAAAAAAGGAAAAAATAAAACCTCACCTTGGTTCACACTGCTTATTTTAATTATTTACAAGCCCATTAGTATCTGTCTTTCCTGCACATTTTTAGTGCTACAGTGTGTATGTTCGAAACATTGTAGAGGAGTCTGTTTCAAAACAGCTATTTTTCATCTGAATTTCAAAGAAATCACTCAAACATTTTTGGTCTCTTCTTCAATAACAGCTTTTTTTCAGTATCTAAGTTCCTATCAAAATAGGAATCCACAGTCTTCCTTTAAGGCAATATATACAGTAAGGAAAGCATATTGAGAGTAACGTAATAAGCTTGTGGTTTCCTTAGAAATAGGATTGCTAAGAGATGAAGAAAAGAAGTGTTTAATGATTAGGTGCAAATAGATTACCTAGTACCTGGTACTCAGATATTACTGCCCTTTACCTTTCTCTGATCCACTAATTGCCATCTGTTGAGTATACAAATACATGCACACCTGCATTGATGTAATGGTACATACATTTGCCAATTTTCTTTTTCTGATTTCAGGAATATTTTTAATCTATCTTGTTACAATTAGTGTAATGCAATATCATGAGGTGCACATGCTCATACACAAAAAAACTTAAGAGAATTTACTGCTGTTTTAAGAGATCAGATCCATATTATGAATGACTAAAGTTCTTTATTAATAGTAATCCACAGATATTAGCAGCTCAGGTTCCCCCAGCAGTTTTTTTCAAACTATACCTGAAAGAAACAACTCTCAAGTTGAGAGTCAACAACACACTGTGAGCCAGATCATACTTTTCTCTGCCTTTCAACCTCAGTTTTAAGGTTTTTTCTAATTTCCTGTGGCTCTGAGCAGCATAAAAGAGTTTCACCCATGAGCTCTGTAAACACTTGCTCACTCTCACACATGTGAGCGCGTGCACGCGTGCGCGCGCGCGCGCGCGCGCACACACACACACACACACACACACACACACACACACAGTTGTGTGCCATTAGTTTGATGGGTGGAAACTCACACACTCGTAAATAGACTGTAAGCACTACAAGTCGTTTTTCAAAGGCTATTGGTGAGACAGGAATATTGATTACATTACAGTGATTTGAATCATATTTTCCATTTGTGCTTTTTCATTATTTTTGGAAGGATATTGTTGTTAGCTCTTTCAACCACAAAAACACATTATTTTGCCAATCTGTACTATAATGTTCATGTTATTCCAACTATTATTTATTAAAGGTAATCACTAATAACTTATTGTGCAAGGGTGCAAAGATACTCATTTCTGGAAGAAAAAAAATACATTTTAACATTTAGTTCTCACTGTATACTGAGATAGATACTTAGAATAAACACAGATAAAATTGTGTTTGGTAAAATAACTCTTAAATCAAACCTTTAGTTTAATCTCAAGTGTGCAGTTTCCCAGTCATGCCCCTCACTTCATCTTCCTGGTGTATAGAAAGGAATATAAATTTGCCAGCTACTAATCAGTTTGCTAGAATTGACCAGGACATTTCCAAGCCCCCAACCCTGCACACTAGGCAGAAGCTGGGCAGCTTGTTCCCTGCTCAGCTATATGAGCCCAGAGTTGAGGGGGAACAAGCTGGGGGGCTTATTCCTTGCCCAGCTCTGTGAGTGCGGAGCTGAGGCAGGGAACAGGCGGAGGGGCTTGCTTTTTGCTCAGCTCCACAAGCTCTACAAATGTGGAGTTGAGCAGAGAACAAGCTCCCCAGCCTGTCCCCTGCATCCCCCCACCCCTCTCCCCCCAGCTCCATGCTCGTGGAGTTGGGCAAGGAACATTGTTCCTCTGGCCCTGCCAACAGGGAGCTCCCAGTGCCGGCTTTGTGACTTGGGCCAGTGCCGGTGTTGGCCACAAATGTCCAACCCAGGATCCTTAAAATTCTAGTTTATTAGATTGAAATGTTGCAATTAAATCAGATCATAAACCTTGGGGCCAATCCCCTCAGGCACATACTCATGCACATGTGTGTGTGTGTGCATACGCGCACACACACATACACACACACTAGCTAGCTATGAATCTCTGATCTGTAAAGCACCAGAGTCAAGTATACCTATCCCACAAGCTTTGGGGTCTGCCATCAATGGCCGGTCAAGGCTTCTTCCAATGTGCTTTTGTCTTCCAAAAGGGGGTACTTCTAACTGAACAGGTCAGGTGCTGGTCAAGTTGAAGATAAGGAGGGTGCCATTGAGGGTCACTCTTCACTGCCTTTTGTCTGTCCTTGGCAGACTTTGGTGACTCCCCAGTTTTTGGGCTTGCCCAATCCAGGGGTTGTTGACCCTTGTGGGACATTACCCAAAAGTTGGTCTTCAGTTCTGATTAATTCAAACTGGGGCTTCTGTCCCTTTAACAATGAAGATTCAGGAAGTTCCCCAGCTGCTACACTAGCCCCTATTGATTTCTTCCTCTCAATCTGTGGTTTTGTAGGTGCCAATTGCCACTTGTTAACTTGTTACTGTAGCTAGCTACTGTGTTACCCATTCAATTACTGATCCTCTCATTCAGCGGCCAGCCTGATATGGAAAGGTGGCAGTTTGATCCTGCCCTTGATAGCATTGTTACAGGGTAAAGAGCATAAAATATAAAAATACAAGAGTATCAAATATAAATGCCATGGCACACAAATAGATACAAATATCAAAATACAATAAGGGGGGATATAATGCACATCTATAAAATGTAGAACACCCATGTAATTTAATAAAACATGATTCCTTATGCCAGAAAGAAAAATACCCAAATAACTCTATATCTTGTAGTGAGAGAGGGGAAAGAAGAGAGGAGGAAGGAAGAACAGATAGAAGAGAAGAGACCTATCCAAAGAGGGGAATTATTGACAGAAGGGGATGTTTCTTGTTACCCTGCGGGGGTAGGCAGGAAAAGGGGGTTCCTGCTACACTGGGAGACTCTAATCTCCCAGTCTGAGCTCTGCAGTTGCAGGACTTGGGCTGGGAAAGCCTTTTCTCCCAGCCTGAACTCCACAGTTGTGGGGGTGTGAGACAGGGCACTGTTTGTGCCTGCCACTTTAAGACCCGAGCCAAGGAGCCAGCAGGTGCTTGATTGCGGCAGCCATTTTAGATCTCTGGCTGCCTATATAAACAGATCAGTTCCATGCTGGCAGGGCAGGCAGCAATATCACTTGGCTGCAAGGCTTCATGTATTATCCTGGTTGTAAGGGAGGGGCCATAGGGGATGGCTAGGAGACTCCTGGTCCGGGGCATGCCCTAAAACTGCACCCTGCCAGGAGTGGGTGGCCTGGTGGAGTTCTCTGGCATGGAATCCCTCAGGAAATGCCAGGCCAGTTACCACCCTGGTGCAAGGTGGGTCAGGGTGCCATAACCCCAGCTCCTACAACTGGGTGGGTCACCCACTAGTAGGGCTAGAAGGAGGACCCAGGAGCAAGAGTGGGGCTAGAGATTCAGACTGAGAGTACCCTCGACTGGTCAATGCTGGGGCCAGAACTAGAATGGTCAAAAGGGCAAGGGGGCCTCTAAGCTAACTAAATGAGTGTGGCTCCTGATTTTAGACTGGGTCACATTGTCAAAAGTGACACGGTACATATCCTAGTAGCTAGGTTTTTGTTCCACAGGAAGTTTCTCACAAGGTGTGTTCCCTGGTAAACAAGGGAAACAAGTTGAAACCTGTTGAAATCCTGTTTCCTCATATCAGACAAGATCTGTGACCCCACGTCCTGATAAGAAAAGAAAGTTCCAAGTCATTTGCAGCACTGCTGATGGTATTTTAAACAGTCAGCAATAATGGTATTTTAAACAGTCAGCTTCCTGTCCCCTATATTCAACACAAGTTGAAAAGGTGGACAAGACTTCTTCTTCTTCCACTTTCCTTGTTTTCTAGGATTGTAGAGAATTTTAATTCAGTTACCAGATCACTCCTTGGGAAACCCATGTCAGCATTAGGAGCAGTTCCCTGTGTGGCCTGAGAATATCGTAAAGAAGGGAAAAGTGCCAGCTCAATACTAAAAGGCCAATTGCAGTTTTTCTACCTTATTCAGAAATAGAGGGAACAGCAGTTGCAAGCCCACTGCTCTCCTGACATCCAGTGTATCAAAATCTTACTTGTCAGTGAATGAGGATTTCTGATTTGTTCCATGAAATGTAATGCAAGAGACTTGCTGCTTGTCCCGAGGGACAGCGGGGGAAAGAACCCCAAACAATGAACAGGGACCTTATGGGGTGGGGAGCACGTGGCAAAAGAGGGAAAGATATAAAAATTACTCAGAGGAAATACTTAACAACAGCAGCAGGACACGCGACACCACTGGAGCAAGAAAGGAAATCCACCCGGGTCATATGTTGCGCCTTTATCCAGTGGAAACTGGCCAGTGATCTCATTGGCAATCACCAGCTGGTGGGGATAAGACGGCCCGCCTGGGAAGACAATAGGGGAGGTGGAGCAAAAATGGGGAAGATTCCGCTGCTGGACACCGCCTGGTATACCCCAAGGGAGAGAGAGCCAGCAGGGGCTCTCTATGCCAGTGGGGAACAGCAGGGTGAAGAGACGGGAGCTAGAAGAGGCTCTCTGTGCCAACAAAGACAAGATCGGCAGTAGGATGGCAGAGCCAGAGGAGTCTGTCTACATCAACAGAAGTGAGAGTGTCAGAGGAACACAGGAAGCAAAGGAGGCTTCACCTCTGTACGGAGACAGAGTGGAGCAGCAAGGGGAGCTGCGGAGCAAAATAGCCAGAGGTTGGATGTCAGCCCACAACCTAAGAAGTAGCCAGGGACATGGGAAGGTAGCGCAGGACACCAGAAGCTGGACGTCCCCTACAGGGGAGAAGGACAGCAATGGCATGTAACACACAGGGCGGAGTGAGAGACAAGACGACCCGGGCTGAAGGACTGTGGTCTATGTTGACCATACGATGGGCCAAACCCCAGTGGGATCAGAAGGAGTGAAGGTTGCTCCATTACTCTAACATAAGGGCAGGGGGATAGGAGTAGACAGGTCCTTCCACATTGAGTTTGTGTTGGTTTTCCTTTTTTAGTTTCCCCCTTTTGGACGGACTAAGAGGTAGGGTAAGGCAATACAGGCAGGATAGTGGTGTATCGTATTTTGTTTGATCCTCCATTTTTTATTTGAGCACAGGCTAAATTTAGAGTCCCAGGTAGTCCACCCAGGGACTGATTGGAGACAGAAGGGTGTGATGTTCCAAAGCCCTACTTCTGGTTGAGTTAGTTATCTCAGGAGGCAGGGCCTAGAACGTGATAGGGCAATGAAGGCCATCATGTCCCGGTGAGACAACATCATTGGGGGTATGGCCGAGAAGATTTGGTAACCCACCGGAGGTTGGCGTGAAGTTGGGGTGTAGGGGAGGTGGAGGCCCACGGACAACCAGCAGGTAGATTCCCTGCTGCAGCAGAACCCTGGGTGGTTGGCCCCTGCCCTGGTATAAAATTCAAAGTCATGGCATGTGAGATTGTGGGAGGCCATCCAGGGGGCTGCCCATGGACCTACAAGAGACCAGAGAATGCCCTCTACCGGTTGCCTGGACCAAGGCTGCACACAATTGAATGTTCAAGGCCCGGCAGGTACAAACTGGTGCCTTGGCTGGGAATCCACTGGAAAACCCAGCCCCAGAAGAACAACCCAACGTGCAACCAGCAGCCATGACTACTGAGATGTTGGGCCAGAATTTGCAAGTGCTGATGCAGATACTAGATGTACAGCAACAAATGATGGATCATAAGCAGGACTGGCTGCAACACGGCTTAATGGCCTTTAAGAGGCCAAAGATGACAGGGGACAATGACCCAGAGACATACATCAAGGCATTTGAGCGTCATGCTATCATGACAGGCCTAGACAAAGGATAGTGGGCCAGTCAGCTTGGGGCCCTCATGGTAGGAAAAGCCCAGGCAGTGTATAGGGCACTTCCCCCGGATGAGGCGCAAGATTATGACATAGTGAAAGTGGCCATTTTGTATCAGCTGGAGATTAATCCTGAGCATTATAGGCATCTCTTTTGGGTTAAGAAGGGGGCAGAGGAGAAGCAACCCTGGCTCTTGTTGCAATTATTGAGGGACCTATTTAGTAAACAGATCAATCTCCTGTCCTGTGACTGCGATGCCCTGGCTGATCAGATAGTGTTGAGCAATTCCTTAATGACTTGGAAGAGTGGACTCAGTGGTGGATACGCCAGCCTTCTCCCCCAAGTTGTGAGGAAGCATTGAAACTGGCTGAGGCCTTTGCAGCCTCAGAAGTCAATTACCCTTGAAAAAGACGCAACCCAACCCTCTACCCTCGACGGCAAAGGAGACAGAAAAACAACAATTCACCCCCAGAGGTCCAATGAGGGATATGGTTTGTTTCCATTGTGGGAAAGTTGGGCAGTTTTCAAAGGAATGCTCAAACAATGAATGGGAGAGATGGTGCCCAGACAATCTGGCATGTGGAATGGCAGAAGGGCACAAAGAATCCAGTCAAACAGAGCCAATAGATTGTAGTTTCATGACAAGTGGTGAAGGTTCCTTATGGGAATAACCCGTGGTACAAGCTTGGATTGGAAATCAGCCAGTCAGGGCAGTCTTGGACTCTGGGTGTGCCCAGTCTTTAATAAAAGCCAGCCTCGTTATGGCTCACCCGACCCGTAAAGCAGAGCCAGTAAGGATATCTTGTCTCCACAGGGAAATCCAGCAAACCCAATGACAATGGGTACCCCTTCACGTCATGGAACATCAAGGACAGTTGTTAGTTGGCTTAGCCCTTTGCCTAGCCTGCGACATGTTATTAGGACGAGATTGGACCCCTATATATGATGCAGTAGAGAGAATTTGGGATAGGGACACCACTTGAAGGAACCTGAAGATGCAAGAGGGATGGCTAGTAGAACTTGAGGACGATGAGGAACCAGATGACGACATGAACGTACTAGGCCTACATGCCGTGGCCAGCAGTCAATAGTTTAGGGAGGCACAAGAAGATGACAGGGGATTACAGGAGCAATGGACGCGTCAACCTTCCCGCGAGCACAGACCCCAGCGACCACACCTCAGTTCAAGGTAAGACATCAACTCCTATACCGGGTCCAGCCTGATGGGGCGAAGGATCCTGAAAGGACACAACTTGTGGTGCCCTCTTGTTTCTGGAAGGCCATATGGCAGCTCGCCCACTCCAACCCTACTGGAGGTCACATGGGTTGTGATAGGACTACCGCTAGGATATCACAGTGGTTTTTTTGGCTGGGACTGGGGGGAGATGTGGCCTGCCAGTGCATTGCTTGCCCTGAGTGCCAAAAAGCAAGGGAGAACCAGCCACCAAGAGCCCCTCTCCAACCCATGCCAGTAACTGACCTTTCCTTTTCAAGGATAACAATGGATGTTATCAGTCCATTACTCCACAGTAGTGCGAGCCATCAATATATACTCATATTTGTGGATTATGCCACACGGTACCCAGATGCAGTGCCACTTTGAGCAGTAACTGCCCCTCGGATTGCAGAGGAGCTCATCAAGTGGAGTGCCAGAATGGGAATTCCACAAGAGATCCTGACAGACCAGGGGCTTAATTTTACATCGTGAGTGTTACAAGAGTTATGACAGACATTAAAAATAAAACAGCTCTTCACATCAGTGTATTACCCACAGACAAACAGACTGGTGAAAAGGCTGAATTGGTCCATAAAGAAAATGTTACTCCAGTGCATAAGGGGAGATCCTCAGAAATGGGATCTACTCCACCCCTTGATATTATTTGTCCTTAGGGACACCCTGTCAGACTCCTTGAGGTATTCTCCATTTGAGTTAGTGTTGGGCCATCGCCGCAGAGGCTTGCTGCAAATTTTGAAGGAAGACTGGGAACATAACACAGCAACTGCACAGGACCCCTCCATGTACCGGCAAGAGTTTCAACGCCGGGTGCAGCTGGCCAGAGTCTTGGCCAAAGACAATTTGCAACAGGTGCAACACCAGCAAAAAGAGAAGTACAATGCTCACTCCAAGATGCGAGAATTCAAACCAGAACAGAAGGTGCTGGTGTTGCTATCCATGTCCACAAACAAACTGCTAACTCAGTGGCAAGGCCCTTTTGAGGTAATCAGGAGGGTGGGCTTGGTGGATTATGAAGTACACCAACCAGGCCATCTTCGTATGAGGCAGATTTACCACATCAACCTCCTGTGGGAGTGGCGCTAACCCAAAGGCTGGGCCGCTTTTACGGAAAATGAATTGGAGGAGCTAGGCCCCCAGAGGGGCAGTTTGAACACCAGATTGATGGAGGCAGTAGTCAGATCTGAGTAGCAGAAGAGCTGTTGGCAGCCCAGAAATCCAAAGTGTGAGCCCTCATCAAGAAGTTCACAGATATGTTCAGGGAAGAACCCAGATGGGTACTGGGGACGTACCACCCGATACATACCTCACCAGGCTCAATAGCACGAAATAGATGGTGACAGATCCCACACCATCTCACTGGGGAGAGATGTAAAGAGATCAAGAGGATGTTAGAGTTAGGGATTATATGACCCTCTCAGAGACCATGGCAGAGTTCCCATGTCCCCGTGCCCAAACCTGACAGCTCCCTGAGATTGTGCGTAGACTATTGACAGCTGAATGATATAGCAGTCTTCAACGCTTTTTCCATGCCTCACATCACTGAGCTAGTCCAGCACTTCAGCTCCGCCAAGTTCATATCAACACTAGACTTGGCAAAAGGGTATTGGCAAATCCCGGTTGTGCCCAGAGACTGACCTAAAACCACATCTGGAACACCATGGGGATTATATGAGTTTATGCAGATGCCGTTTGGGTTACACAGAGCCACAGCAACCTATCAGCGCTTGATGGAACACATCTTAGCCCTGCCTGTGGAATATGCCACTGCGTATATTAACAATATTGTCATCTTTTTGCAATCTTGGGTGCATCACAAATGCCATCGTCGCAGTACTACAGAGATGAGAAAAGTGGGGCTAATGGCAAACCTGCAAAAGTGAGCAATGGCACAAAGACAAACTAAGTATTTAGGGTTCCTAGTGGGACAAGGAACAATTAGACTGCTGGCTGATAAAGTAGAGGCCATCAGCAAGTTCCAAGCACCACAAATGCACAAACAACTCCGATCCTTTCTAGGCCTAACTAATTATTATCACTGGTTTGTCCCACGGTTCTCTGAGTTAGCAGCCCCACTATCAGAGGCACTAAAAGGGCCACGAGGAAAAAGAGTAAAATGGATGGGAGAAATGACACAGAGCTTTCAATTGCTGAAAAAAGCTCTGTGCAAGGACACGGTAATACACACGATTTCCAAAACCTTTTGTGTTGCGGACAGATGCGTCAGAGACCGCCATTGGGGTGGTATTGAAGCAAGAAGACGCCAGAGTGGAGAGACCAGTAGCCTACACCAGCTGAAAATTGCTGCCTGTGGAAACAAGGTACACCATTATCAAGTGCAAGTGTTTGGCAATACACTGGGTGGTGGAACACTTCTGATATTACTTAATAGGAAGAAAATTTACACTAGTAATGGACCACGCTCCCCTAAAATGGCTCAGCACCATGAGAACAGATAATGCCTGAATTACGAGATAGGCTGTGGCCCTCCAACCTTTTAAATTCTGCATAGTATACCAACCAGGACTAAATAATTTAGCAGCAGATTGTCTATCTAGGTGCAACAACAAAACCGAACACAAAACATGAAACTATAGGACAAGATGGGTAGGACATTAATAGACAGCAGGGAACCAGCTCAGGGCAACTTAAGTGAGGGAATTATGCCCCTGTGGAGAGCAGGGGAAAGAACCCCAAACAATGAACAGGGACCCCTTGGAGTGGGGAGCATGCAGTGAAAGAGAGAAAGATGTAAAAATAACTCATAATAAATACTTACTGCCAGCAGCAGGACCTGCAATGCAGTTGGAGCAAGAAAGGAAATCCGCATGGGTCATAAACCATGCCTTTATCCAGCTGAAACTGTCCGGTGACATCATTGGCAATCACTGGCCAGCGGGGATAAGACAGACCATGCAGGAAGATGGTGGGGGAGGCAGAGCAAAGTTGGGGAAGACTCTGACACTAGACACCACTCATGATACCCCAAGGGAGAGAGAGCCAGCATCGGGAGAACACAGGAGGCAAAGGAGGCTTTGCCTCCATGTGAAGACAGAATGGAGCAGCAAGGGGAGCTGCGGAGCAGAACAGCCGGAGACTGGGTGTCAGCCCACAACCTAAGAAGCAGTCGGGGACATGGGGAGGTAGCGCAGGACACCGGAAGCTAGACATCCCCTACAGGGGAGAAGGACAGGAATGGCACGTAACACACAGGGTGGAGTGAGAGACGAGATGACCCAGGGCAAAGGGCTGCAGTCTATGTCGACCATACAATGGGCCAAACCCTAGCGGGATTAGAGGCAGTGAAGGTTGCTCTGTTACCCTAACATAAGGGCAGGGGGAAGGGAACAGACAGGTCCTTCCACATTCAGTTTGTGTTGATTTTTCCTTTTGTATTTTCCCCCTTTGGGAGGGGCTGACAGGCAGGGCGAGGCAATACAGGCAGGATAGCGCTGTTTCGTATTTTGTTTGATCCTCCATTTTTATTTGAGTGCAGGCTAAATTTAGAGTCCTAGGTAGGGACTGCTTGGAGACAGGAGGATGTGATGTTCCAAAGCCCTACTTCTGGCTGAGTTAGTTATCTCAGGAGGCAGGGCTTAGAACGTGATAGGGCCATGAAGGCCATCATGTCCGGGGAGACAATATCATCAGGGGTACGGCCGAGAAGACCTGGTAACCTGTCGGAGGTTGGCATGAGGTTGGAGTGTAGGGGAGGTGGAGCCCCACGGACAACTGCTGGGCAGACTCCCTACTGCAGCAGAGCCCTGGGTGGTTGGCCCCCGCCCTGATATAACAGTCAAAGTCATGGCAGATGAGATTGGGGGAGGCCACCCAGGGGATAAACAGCTGCCCATGGGCCTGCAAGAAACTGTAAGTTGCCCTCTACTGGCCCCTTGAACAAAAGGCTGCATGCGATCGAATGTTAGAGGCCCAGGGGGTACACTGCTGTTTCTTCTTCTCCTTATATTTTTTCTCATGTTGTCAGGATCTAAATTGTCTCTGTCCATGCTGAAATTCCTAGCACTACTGAGAAAAGAGCTATACAATGTCAGGACTGGTAAGCAGGTCTACTTACAGATGCCACAGTGAAGGTGCAGCTGAAAAACAAAATGTCTTAGGGATCTTTTTAAAAATTTTATTTTAAGTATGAAAATGGGGATGGGAAAGGAGGCATTGCAGTGAAACCTGAAGACAGGAATGTGAACATTAGAGCTGTGCAAAGCTTCAGTTCCTGATTCATTTTGGCAGAGATTTGACCCAATTCGGTAGCTGACTCTCCAAATCCAAATCTAATCAGAGGACCCTTTAATATCTGCAAATCAAATCAGAACCCTCTGAATCAATTCAGAGACATTTGGAAAGATTCGGTGATTCAGACGTAGACACAGCTTTAAATGTTTTTTCTACATACCTCTAGGTAACAGATGGCTGTGAGTGCTGCAATGCTGGGACACATGGAGTGTCCCACAGAAGCATGGGGGGCTCCTCAGCTTGCTCGTCAGCAGACATGGAAGTGAACCAGAAGCACTTGAAAAGCTTATCTACTGCACAGTAAAACATCACCATCTACACATGTGCACCATTTATTGCATAGTAAATTAGTCTGCTGCACAGTTAGCTGCTACATGTAAATACAAGGTAGTAAACTAACTGTGCAGTAGATACTGCTCCATAGCACATGTGTAGATGCTGACTGGGAGTAAATTTACTCCTGGTTAGTCCCAACACCAGAGGGCCACAGAACATGGGAAACTCCTCCAGTACTAGTGCTTCTCAGCTCCCCACCAGGAGCATTCTGGTGTTGGGGCTAACCAGGAGTAAATTTACTCCCAGTCAGCATCTACACATGTGCTATGGAGCCATATCTACTGCACAGTTAGTTTACTACCTTGTATTTACAGGTAGTAGCTAACTGTGCAGCAGACTAATTTACTATGCAATAAATGGTGCACATGTGTAGATGGTGATGTTTTACTGTGCAGTAAGGATTCCCTGCCCATCCAAGGAATTGCTGCCTGCTGTCCCATCAACTGATAAGGGTGGGGGATGGGAGTGGGAGTGTGCTGCCAGCCCCAGGTGGCACACCACAGCTGGGATCAGGGAGAGCGGGGTGAGGGCAGGGGTGCCTTTCTGTGTGGGGGCTTTGTGGGCAAGTGATGCAGGGCTTATTGTGGTGGTGCTTGCCATGTGCAGGCTGCACACATGCTGCCTGTCCAGGGGAGGGAGAGAGGGAGGCTTTCATGCAGCCAGAGCACCACTCCATGGCCAGCTCTGCAACTGCGGTTAGGAATGAAGGCTGGGGGGCCAGGGCTCATACACGGCGGCTACTGCCGTTTACCTGGAGGGCCATGCCAGTGGTAATGGCTGCTGCCTACAAAACCTCCTGCTGTCATGCCCAGAGCTGTGTGGCTGGCCACTGGGCAGCAGCAGAAGTGTGGTGGTGGCTGGGCAGCATGCAGCCATCCCCAACACCATCCCATGCTGTGCCACTGCCACCAGCCACACGGTTCCAAGCATGGCTTCACAGCAGCAGCAGGAGGTTTTGTAGGCAGCAGCCATCACTGCTGCCATGGGCAGCTACTGCTGCTTACCTGTTGGGCTGCCTGTGCCAGCAGTGATGGCCACTGCCTACAAAACCTCCCGCTGCTACCATGGAGCCATGCTCAGAGCTGTATGGCCAGTGGCACAGTACAGTGCAGGGTGGTGGTGGGGATGGCTGCGTGCTGCCCAGCCACCACCACACTGCTGCTGCCACCCAGCAGCCAGCCACACAGCTCCAGGCATGGCTTCACAGTGGTAGCAGGAGGTTTTGTAGGCAGCAGCCATCACAGCTGGCATGGATCTCTAGGTAAGTGACAGCAACTGCTTCATGTGAGCCATCTCCCCTTCGCCACCGCCCTCATTCCTTGCCACTGCTGCAGAGCTGGCCATGGAGCTGTGCTCCGGCTGCAAGCCTCCCTCTCCCCCTCCCCTGGGCAAATGGCCAAGTGGCATGTGTGTGGCCTGCACATGGCGGGCACCACCACACTGCACCCTGCATTGCTTGCCCTCAAAGCCCCCCCACAAAGGGTCACCCCTGCCCTCACCCCCTGGCCCTGCTCCCATAGCCAGCAGTGCCAGCAGCTCCCCTGCTCCCATAGCCCCAACCATCTTCCGCAGCCCTGCCTCACAGCCCCCAAGCCCCACTTACAACTAGGATCCCGGGGCAAATGGCATGGCTCTGCAGTGGCAGCACTTGCCCACAAAGCCTCCCAGCCTGCATGCAGCCACCACCACCCCGTGCCACCGCGAAGCCGTGCAGCCCGTTGCAGGGCATGCCACTGCATGCCAGCTCCCTGTTCCACTCCCCAGCCAGGCAGCACATATGTGGCCCACACACAGCAATTGCCACTGCACTGCCCCTGCCATGCCCTGAGCCATTTGCGCACAAAGCCATGCAGGTGGCTGTGGGATGGTAGCACAGGGATCAGTGGCAGAGTTGCAGTGGCAGCCTCCATGTGCAAACCCCCTGTCAGGCCAGCTGGCATGTGCATGGCCCACAGAGTGGCACCCCTGCCCTCAATCCCTGGCCCTGCTCCTGGGAGTGGGAACAGGGCCACACTTCCCTCCTTCTTTATCTACCTAGCAAGCACCTTCCCTTTCCCCTGCCCTGTCCCACCCCGCCCCTTCCCCCCACAAACACTTACCTGCTGGGGTGGGTGTCAGTGTCTATGTCTGCATGTCTGTGGGTCTGGGGGGCTGTTGTGAGCAGCATCAGGAGGGCTGTTGAGACTGTGAGGGAGAGTGCAGGGCACCAGCAGTGCTGGGGTAAGGATGTGGGGGAGCCTTTAAATTTTAATCACAGATTTTGGGGTTTTAATCAGAGAATTTGCCAGCTTTAATCAGAGAATTTGCCATTTTTTAATCAGAGAAAACCAGGATCCCTGATAGAGATTAGGAGCTGGTATTACTAAAGGAAATACCAAGCTTCAGTGGAATTGGACAGCTCAGAATTTCTTCTTGAAGATGTCTCTGTGGTCTTTGCTTCTTTTTCTTTTTTATCATTATGACTCTAATTTTGACTTTAATGCATGAGCTTACCTCCAGCTCTCCTGAGTTCAGTTAGGCTATTCACATGTTTAAAGATAAGCATATGCTTATGTACCTTGCTGCTTCAGCACCTGTTTTTTGAGGATCGTTATTCTCCTATTTTCCATGTTCCAGCCTTCTCTATTTTCCCTCTTTCTGATCTATCTAATGGCTTTCTTTGATCTAAAGCAGCGGACACAGGTGCATATAAGCTGTCATTTATGAGGGTCTAGAGAAGAGCCACTCATACAGTCAGGGGCTTACAGGACAAGCCCTATGAGGAGAGACTGAGGGACCTGGACCACTTCAGCCTCCGCAAGAGAAGGCCGAGAGGTGGTCTTGTGACTGCCTACAAATTCATTAGGGGGACACAGCAAGGAATCGGAGATGCTCTCTTCACTAGGGCACCTCTTGGGGTGACAAGGAACTATGGTCACAAACTGACAGCAGATCTAGGCTAGATATCAGGACAAATTTCTTCATGGTAAGGATGGCCAAAATTTGGAATGGGCTTCCAAGATAAGTGGTGCTCTCCCCTACTTTGGGGGTCTTTAAAAGAAGGCTGGCTAGGCATCCAGCTGGGGTCATCCAACCCCAGCATTCTTTCCTGCCTATGAAACTATGAAACCTAGGTTCTCCTGTTCCTGTGAATATACACTCCTTCTAGTAGACTTAGCAGTTGCACTGGTGGTACCTGTCATTACAGTGGTCACTATTGTACCACTCTTGTGATCTGTGCTTGAGTTTCTCTGATCCAGGAGCCACTCCTGTATGCAACTGGAGACATGACATGGCTGAAGTGATCCTTCGAATACTTTCCGTCATCTCTGCTGTTTTGTTATCAAATAATGCCACAACTGAGTGGCATTACCTGGGAACACTTGGGAATCTCGACTGGTTCAAGCTTCACTGGGTGGTGAGACCCCAACTATCTCTCTGAATCCAGGAACCTGACTTGCTTTCTTACTCCAGACTCAGCTTTTTAAACCTGACTTTTGTTCTCTTACCCCAGGCACAGCTTTCTAAACCTGACTTTTGCTGATCAAACTTGAAGTAGACTTCCCCAAATCCCTAACTGAAACTATGTAATATTGTAACTGTTTATTTGTCTCTCTTGTATGGCTATTACTACTGGTATCATCATAAGTTCATATACCTGGCAATAAATGATTTTTATGGTAAAGCTGGTTGCTATACCCTCTGAACCTCACTTACGCTTCCTTCCCCTGGCCCTCCCCATTTGCTTTGCAGCAACACTTTTTTTACCTAAGCCAAAGATCCCTGTAATGCCCAAAACTATGGTGGAGTCTGCTCATCAAGGGAATTACTACTAGAACCATTGTGACAAGAGATTGGGACAAGCTGAATTTTGAGGTGCATGAAGGTATCAGCTGAAAGTGCCAATCAGACCTAACCTACTCAGATGTACCCTGTTAGCATCTATGCATGTGTGTCTAACTGCATTTACTATTGCTCTGCTGAAATAAGGGATGAACTGAGCTCAAGGCACATGAGAGTGTCAGCCTGTCAATGCTGAATAACCCGGCCTGACTCAGATACGCTCTGTTAACCTGTGTTTTTGTGTTTGACTGCATTTTATTGTTGCCCTGATTAACTGAGTTCAAGGTATATGAGGGTGTTAGGCTGTCAGTGCTGAATAACCCAGCCCAGCTCGGCTCAGGTGTGCCTTGTTAATCTGCGTGTGTATATGCATATATGTGTTGGACAGATTTGGTGGTTGGAGAAACCCAGCCTCATTGAACTTGACTCCTGCAAGATTGGAGGTGAGGACTTGCAGAAAAGAGAGATACAGCTCCACGGTGAAACACAAGTAACACAAGCAGCACATTGATAAAATTACAGAGACCCCAGAAACATACCCCTAATAAATGAGCGCACCCAAAAGTGACAGGCAAATCTGGTAACAGGCAGTCCTTCCTCCACACTCCTAGAGCGTTCTTTCAGCATGTAATTTATTAAGTCCTTATGTCGGAGGATGCTGCAAGGCCTTGCTGCCTTCTCTAGCTCTCTTGCCTTTTCACTGAGGGACACCCCCAGAGGCACTGCTCACATTGCAGGCACTCCCCCACCTGGCTGACACTGGAAGGAATCTGCAAGCTGCAGTCTGGATGGCACCAAACCGGAACCTGAGTGAAAGCCTCAGTGGTGCGTGATCCTGCATGGACAGACACCTCCCAGGTAGAAGCAGTGGCTTGGGAATTGCAAGGTCCTCCTCCAGCCATGCCTCTGTGCCTTCTAATCTGCTGCCTCTCACTTTGTGCCTCTGTCCAAGAAGACTTTCCTCAGTAAACTCCTCTGTAGCTGGCCTGTTTGCTGTTCCTTCACCTGAAGGTTCCCTTTTCCCTGCAAACTCCTTCCTCTCGACAAGCTTACAGTGAAGCAATGTGGGAGAGTTTCCAAGCAAACTCCCTAGTAAACCCTCTCTCACTCTGGACTCTAGTTAAACAAGGGCTTATGTTTTAGTCTAGCTGCTGAGTTTAGCTGCTAAAATAAAATGATGCAGGTTAGTCAGTCCTAACTACATATTTAAAAAAAATGGTTTTACCTTTCAGGGCCCCCTTCGAAGAGAGGAGCAGCAAATTGACCTGTGAACTGACTAGCGAACTGCTTGCAAACTGTCCTGTTTGCTTCTCCCTGTTTGCTGCTGTTCACTACCATTGGCTTCTATTGATGCATTTACTGTACCTTTTCTCTTACTTTGTTCTTACACCTGTCATGCCCTCTGCTATTAACTCTAAATGTTTTGGTTTACAAATACACACATGCATATAAGAACAGTATATTTGTTAGTAAATCAGCAGGGAAGACTTAGCAACTGATGTTAGTATAACCAAACTAATTTTACCAAAGGGGCAAAATTCAGACCTTTTACTATGAAGAAATCCAACACTGCCAGCAAAAGCAGAGGGTTAATTTTCCAAAGTTTCAATTCCTTCAGTACATGTGCAATAGGGCTGCTGATTTGATTCGGAGGAGATTTGGCCTGATTCGGTGGAGAATCAGGATCAGGAGACCAATTAAATTATCCAAATTGATTAGAAGCTCTCTGAATCGATTTGGAAAAGATTCAGAGAGGTTTGGCAATTCAGGCAGTCTCCACTTGCTGCCGTGGGGAGCTGGACCTGGATTCCAAGCTGGTAGGTAGGAGGAAGAGGAGGGAGGCCTGGAGGAGTGGGGAGGGGACCTCTGCCAGGCCCCATCCTCTGCCTGCTCCCCCAGCCCCCCTGAGCACCCCCTGCCCTCCACCCACAGTCCCAGCCCCCCATGGCTGCCCCACCTGCCCCAGCTTCCAGCTCTTTAAAAAAATCCCCCACTCACTGGCTGCTGCCAGGTGGTGGGGGGCAATCCCCACTGCCCCATGCTTCATGGGAGGCTCTGCCACAACCCCCCCAGCCCCCATCCACTCTCCCAGCCCCCCATGGCTGCCCTGCCCTCCCAAGCTCCCAGCCCTTTAAATAAAAACAAAACCCCAGACTCACGGACTGCTGCAGCAGCCTTGGGGCTTCTGGGGCCTCATGACAGAGTCCCCCAAGCAGCACAGGGCGGGGGGCGCAATGGGATTGCCCCCCAGCCGGGCAGCAGCTGGTATGTAGGGGCTTTTGGTTGGGGGGGTCTGGGAGAGCAGGCGGAAGTTAGGGGTCTCGTGACAGAGCCCCCCATGCAACACAGGGCAATGGGGCCAGCGGGGATCACCCTCCCCCCACAGCAGCAGCTGGTGATTGTGGACTTTTTGGGTTTTGGGGTTTTTTTAAGATGTGGCAGAGCAGGTGGGGCAGTCCTTGAGAGTGAGCAGGGGATCAGGGTATGGGGCCAATTTGGAGATTCAGCTGATTCGGCAGCGGCTGAATATCAGAATCAGATTTGGCCAGATCAATTCAGGACAGTGATTGGAATCACCAAATCAAATTACTGTCCCCCAAGTTGCCTGGATCTGAAGTGAATACTAGCTGCTTTGCACAGGCCTACTATGTAACACACATGTTTGTATGTATGGTATTAGCTGGCATTTAGGATACCTTCTGACTGTTGCTGTTAAAGCTGTGTGCATGAATGATATGCAGCTGACTGGCTCAAATGAAAAAACAAAAAGGTTATTTGGGGTCAGCTCAAAAGAAAACTTCCTGATCTTTCTCCAAAAATATTTAGAGTACATATGACAAACTTTTATTTGTAGGATCTTCCATATGTTTATATTAAGTTTAGGTACGTTTCTAAAGCAAATTCCATTTCAAAGAAAAAATACGACTCTTTCAAATATTTTTCTTTCTTTTTTTTTTTTCTTTTTTTCTTTTTTGCCAGAACAGTCCCACACATTCAACACAAATTTGAGACTTGCTTAAATTTCACCCAGCTCAAATGGCTGCTTAACTAGCTCTCTTTTGAAGCTGCTTCTCTAACTGGTTTCTTGACTACGTATTATTCACCATTATGTTTTAGTTATGCTGAAATGAGGCAAATAAAGCTATTTTGAAAGCAGAGTTGTATGTGCTGTATATTAGCATCCTCACCATGTTGTATAGTGGTCTGTGGCAGGGCACTGCGGGTGCCTGCCACTGTGAGGGCCTGGAGCTGCCAGGTGCCTGATGAGGGAAGCCATTTTGAATCAGGAGCTGCCCATATAAACAGGGCAGTTTTGCTGCTGGAGGCCAGGCAACAACATTGCTTGGCTGGAGAGCTGTTGATATCATCTGGAGGTAAGGGAGGAGCTGTAGGGGATGGTCAGGAGGCTCCTGGTCCTGGGCATGACCTGCAACTGCAGGCTGCCAGGTGTGGGTGACCTGGTGGGACTTGCACTGGTGTGGGAGCTCCCAGGAAATGCCAAGCCAGTTACCACCCCGGTGAAAGGCGGGTCGGGGCTCCTTAACCCCTAGCCCCCACAACCGGGTGGGTTACCCCTTGTTGGAGGGTCGGGAAGGTGGACCCCATGGAGAAAGAGTGAGGCTACAGGCTCACACCTGTCTGAACTTCCCCTGACTGGACAATGGTGGGGCCAGGACCGGAAGGGTCGAAGGGCCAGGGGACCACCACGAGGAACGTCCAAGAGCTGCGCGCCTGGGGTTCCAACTGGCTTGGAGGTGGGCCAGGGCTAGAGAGCTGAAGGTCCTGGGGAGACCATACCTGAAGGGGAAGCAGTTCAGGGAGTTATGGTGCCCTGGTATGAAGGACTGCCTGAGGGGAGGAATCCAGGTGGGGTTCAATCAGAAGGAGTCTGGGCCCAGTGTGGGGGCCGGTGATTATAATAACATTGGGATGCCATTTGCAAGGCTTGGGCTGAGGTGTAGGGGAGGAATGGAGCTGCAGATAGCACCCCCTGGCATCGGGGCAGGAAATGGGTAGCCGCCTGCTTATTAACATCCATTAACCAATTAATTCCAACAAGGCATGGTGAGTGAGAAGGTGGGCAGTTAGCCCAGTAACAGGTGGGCAGGCCACAGTTAGATTGGCCTGGAGCAGGCCTCCTGTTTCATGGTCTCTGGTCTTCATCTAAGCAAAACCAAATCAGGCCAAGCAAAATGGAACCTAGGTGAAAGACATGTTAGGCTGCTGCAAGGAACCGTGTTGGTGATCCAATATGTAGTTACTTGTTGCATAATTATAACAGGGTGGCCTCTTCACCGAGTCTCCACCAGCCACCCACCTGTCTTTGGGGTGACCCCTCACCTCACTTCCTGCCACGCCTTGATAAAAATATATGGAAGTTGTTACTAAGGCGGGAGGCTGCCCATTTTCTCTCCCTTTTGATCACCAGTGCCTTAGTACATGCTCTGACCTCCCTTTTGTGTCCCATGCCTTACAGATGTCTCTTCAATGGTTGACATGAAGAGCTCCAGAGTCTCACGTGGGACTCTCACCCCCAACCAGAGCTCGTGGTCTCAGCTCCTTCATGCTGGGTTCTCTCACTTCTTGCTCTCAGCCCCCTCTCAGGACCACTACTCTTGGGAGCTTCTCTCTGGCTCCCACTCTATAGCCACAGGACTCTGTGGTGAGCCTGGGTGTTGCCAAGGGTCCCTCCTCCAGACTCGGGCCCTGCCTCAGAGCTCACCCAGAATCTGGGCTCCCCCGTCTGATCTTAGTTCCACTGGGGATGTGGGACTGGGGTTAGGAGAGGAAGCACCCCATACTCACTTTTTACTGGGGAGGTAACTGGCCTAGCATTTCCTGAGGGCTCCCATACCACCAAGAGAACCACCAGGCCACCCCTCCCCAACAAGGTGCAGTTTTAGGTCTCACCCAGGACCATGAGCCTCCTGCCATCCCCCTAACTCCTGCTCTTACCTCCAGGATGTTCCACGTTGCAGGGGAGCCAGATGGTGCTTTTCCCTTGGCTGCTAGCAGCTAACTGCTGGCTCTGCTTGGCTGGCCTATGTTTGAAAACGACCACCCTCATCAGACACCTGGCAGCTGCCTGCCCCAGCCTTTAAAGTGGCAGACACCTAAAAGGTGCCCTGCCACAGTAAGTTTAGTGTCACATTACATTTCAGATATTCCAGGAAAAAGAAAAAATGTAGTGATACACCAAGCTGCTATAAACTGATCCAGTTCAGTGCCTCGATTAAAAGTCTGGAAAATTTCCACTTCTAAAAAAATGATGCCAAGACAGGGAGCAGTACAAACATTCAGTCTGTAGCTCCTCCCGCCCCACTCCTCCCCCTCCCCCATGCTGCTTCTCCGGCTTTCTTCAGATCAGGGTGAACATGGTCTAGTAAAAGTCTTGGCTCCTTCAGTCTTTGTGTGACCAGAGGGACTGGAGCAGCAAGAAAAAATCCCCCTGATTGCACCTCATGTGGGAGATGCTGGAGTAAGAAGCAGGCGGGGATACTCACTGCCAACTTTGCACTCAGTTCCCACTCCATGCATTCTTCTACAGAATGTACTATTAGACAATGGGACAAAGTTAAAATCCTTCTGTAACAACTACATTGAACAAGGCCACTAGTTAATATGGGCTTTTCTTTCCTTTGGTTTCTGTTAATTCTGTGTTCTCAGTATCGCTTCGCTCATAAGATAAGAAGGTGACTTGATTCAGGGTTCAAGGGTCTGTGACAGAAGTTCCATAAACCGGTTTGACCTAAATCAGTTTATCTTAAACTAATTTTGGCCATTTTGAAAGCAGTTTATATGCACTGCACTTCTGTTCTGTTACAGGTTTAAACCAGTTTCTGATCACTTAAACTGGTTCCTGCGTAAATTCTGCCCCTAGCCCAGGGCATTAGCAGAGCCAGCTCTATCTGACTGATATAACTTACTGGCTGTGACAAAGTTGCTCTGACAAAAGAGGCTATAAGGCAAAAGAGGCAGTAAGAGGTGCTGCAGTTTAGGATTGGGGTCACCTCACTGAGGTGCAATAGCAAAAAAGTGTACCCTGCTTGAGTGCTCCTTCCACATACAATTTTTTTGTGACTTCCTAGTTCTTCCTGGTCTAATATGAGGTATAATTTCTGACCCAAAATGTCTAGATTTTTGCATCTTTCCCATAGACCTCACTTTACGAAAATGTAACTAATAAGAACCCCGTCCTTGACATAATCCCTAAAGCTTCCTTAAAAAAGCGTTCCCTCTTCTTTCTGACTGATAGCCTATTTATAGATGGGAAAAAAGCAATCATTTTAAATAGTTTTTTCTTTCCAAATTATGATAAATGTACTGACATGTTGCCCACAGACATTTCCTCTCTCTGTTCCTGAGTCTTTGTGACTGACACATAGTCAGGGATGCTGTTTTTCTAAGGTCTGTCTCAGTGGCATAAAAGCAGGAAAGTGTGGTCTCTGCTGAAGATAACAATTTCCATACAAGTTTCTGGTGATTCAAGTGGAAGTTTTCTTAGAAACCCTAGTAGGGAGGGGAAAGGGTATTTGCACTGGAAAAAATGAAACATTGCCAAACCAAAATAACAGCTTTTTTATGCCTGTGCTGTCTTTGTGTCATCTGGTCATGTTCAGCCCATCTAATCAGTCATTCTGTGAGCTCCCAAGAAAGAAAAAGCATGCACTTGTCACTAAATCTCTTCTTCTCTGCCCCCTATTTCTAGTTTCCTTGATTCCCCTCCCTGTCTCCACTCATCTTAGTCGTGTATTTGTGTGCCCTTGTCTGACATCCAACACATCTACCCTGGTGCTTTCCTCCTCTGACCACTACGTGACCTTTTATTTTCTCCATGACTGGAATCCACTTAGCTTCACATGGGATGCAGCAGCCATCCCTTATTACACAACAGGATATATGCAGGGAAATGGAGAACAATTAGGGAAATTGTAAAGGCAGATTTTAAATAAAGAGGAAAAAAAAGAAAATAGGGCAGAATTTAATTAAAGCAGTTCAAATTTGTCCAGGATAGTGGGGTAAGCACTGCTATTCTTGTGAAAACTACTGGCCGCACATAGTCATTGACTTAAGTATTATAATTCACTAAAAGAGAATACTTGATTAGATTATAACTATATCTGTCCTCAAAGTGTGGCTCTTCTAATTACAAGGGATATGGATATACATAGTGTCCACAACAAATCAGAAACTTGTGCTTTCTGTAGTCAAGAGACTGTTTTTTTGCCTCCACACAGACAGCTGCATGCCATTTTAGCTATGGTCATAATGGGATTGAAAAAGAGTTGCTAAAGGCCTGACCAACGAACCAACAGCTAGAATTGACTGCCTTTCTACAGCCAGTTTGCTAGTTGCAGTTATTTTCCATGCCAACAGTGATAGCAATTTATATGTGTATTTTCACAGACTGTCCAGGAAATCACCATTGCTAATGATAAGATAGTGCTCTTTGCCATTATGTTTTCTTTGCAAAAGGCTAATCTGGGTTCAGTGGCTGTGGAGGGCAGCTGTTTCAAACTTTTGGCAAGACTGTTCGTTAAAGTCCTAATGGAGAAGCTAAGATTGAGGTTGCATGGTCCTTGAACTGTTCATTTATCCAAAGGAAGACGTTTATCATCAGATGCTGACTTACACCTGAGGACTGAAAGAGACACCCTGGCATACCTCCCACATCTACAGTATTTTAGATGCTCCTTAGTACTTTCTCTGTCTCCTATTTAATATACTTCAGTGCCACAGAACTGTCTCAGGAGGAAATAAGGAAAAAAGGCACATGATTCATTAAGATCTTATTAAAAAATTCAATGAGAAAGGAAGGAAAAACCTTTGCTACTTTCAGGACTGCATCCTTTCACATACTTTCCTCTCTGCCCCCATATAATCATAGGATGCCTGACAATGAAACCATGATTTATAGTTACACCCTTGATAACTGGATTTTCCTTCTAAGCCAGGAATTGGATTTTTGTGGAGGTTTTTGCTTTAGCAATAGTGTTGAAAGCACAATAGGGTGGCAGGAAATGCCAGTGCTATGAAAGACAGTATGTTTAGCTCTTAAGAGGAAGGATAAAGCATTCTGTTACTTTAGGATTCGTTAGTGGGACTGGCAAAAGTAGGACTTCCCTTTCTCATAACTTAGCTCACATTGGTTTTGATGGATCATCTCATGGACACCTTATCTTCCCAGATGAGATGTCACTAGCATGAGCCATATTCCAGTCACGCTACCAAAATGGTATCTCTGAGAGTATCTGGAGTCTTTGACAGAGGGGACTGGACAGAGGAGTCTTTGACAGAGGGCTCCTCCCTCTCATTTCCAGGTGCTTTATGGTTTACGAGATGGTTCTGTGAAATGAATAGCCTGGACAGCTCAAAAAGATCTAGCACTGCATGACCTTCTCCCACTCCAGAAATCACCAGAAGCTACAAACAACATCTCCACACCCCAAAGTCTAAGGTGTTATTTTAAGTTTGTCCAGAATGTGGCTACACCCTATTTAAACTCAGCTGAGGCAATGCACTATAGCTGCTCTATGGATTTGCTTCAGAGTGCTCACTGCCCCACTCCAGAAGACCTTTCTCCTGGCTCCAGGATTTCTCACCTTGATTTTGGAGCTCTGGTCCCTAATCATAGTTTCTTTCTTAACCCTAGCCTCTGACCCTGATTCATGACCTTGCTTCAACTCCTGACCCCCATTCCAAATTTCAGCTTTTACTACCGTGACCAACAATCCACAATACATTCTGGTAGTGCAACAATCCCTGTGACCATACATACACGAGGAGTTAAAGGAAGTAATTTCTGTTTGCATTCACACATGGAAAAAAACTCCTGTCATTATGTGAAAATTGTAACCTACCCACACAAACCCTCTAAAGAAAGGAAATGACTATTTAATTACTCATAGCTTACTATCTAAATACCCCATTATCTTACTGTTGGGTTACACATCTGTACTGAAATGTCCCTTCCATTTCTAATAGACACAGGACTGTGCCTCAGTTCTCTGAATTTGTGCTAATGTGCAAAATTATTTTAGTGCATTTATATGCATGAGACACAGATATAACATGTTTTTTTCTGCCTGTGTGGAAGGAGTAGGGTAGGCGTTCATAGATAAATTAATCTGAATTGATTCTATTTAATCTGGAGGTAAGAGTGAGGCCCAAAAGATCATTCATTGATGTTTTACCCTCCCTAAACTCATCTAACTGTACATGATAAAACTGTTTCTCTTTCCTAGTGCTTCCTTAGCCTTCTGGGTTCTTTTGATAATCTGCCACTGATAGCAAGACTCTGATATGAGAAAAACAAGATATAAGGTATTAAGCTGCTAGAGCGCTAGGATATAGGATGGAAGGGACCACTTTTGTCATCAAGACCAGCTCCTGCATCATAAAATTCCTTTAAGAAATACTTCAACCCTTGCAAACATTTCATGGTTGTAGCTTCTTTAGGTTTGAATGTGGAAAACTTAATTAGATTTGTCTGATTTCGGAGACATCTTCACCAAGCATGATCTGGCACTTAAATAAGGCCAAATAATGCTTATAAAAACATGACCATATTAGTTGAATCCTTCATGTCTTAGGACTGGGAGACAAATTTTCTAAAGTGACTGGGGCATTTGGTGAGGGAGGGAGATAAATTTTAGTTGGCCTCACGGCAATACTTGTGTTTAATATTGGGGATCAATTACACTCTTAGGCTTTCCCCTGTCCTTGCTTGGGACAGAAAGAAAAATCATGTTACATTTATCTTGAGAACCCACATTTCAGTCCAGTTATTTCTACTATGCTTATCACAACTCTCTGGCATGCTTGAGAATGGGAAGGCCATCCACAAAGCAAAGAAAAAATGTTTTATGCATCTTTCCCACATGTAATATATTTGTCTGGCACTGTGGTATAGGCAGGACCAATGTTTCAGTATTAGGATAAAGGAAGCCTTAGTGCAGGAACTACAAAGCTACAAACTTGCCTTTTGAAGCCCACCTTACAATCTCTTGTTAGAGGGATACTAGGGCTGGATGACAATGGATGAGGCAGGGTGAAAGCATACACAGCCCTTCTGCATTTAAACTGAGTTAAAAACAGGATCTTTCCCCAGTTGCCCATTGTCTTGCACTCTGTGTTGTCATTAACACCTGTTGAAAGTGGACAGTGCTGCCATTCAGACTCAAGGTGGGGGGGTTTATGCTTGTTTTGTAAATGTTTTATGCCGAGGTGCTAATGGCACAAGTCACCAGTGCTCACTTAACTTTGAGCTATATATGAGATGGTTTCTTCCGGTGAATCCTCCCAACATTTTTTATCACAGGGGCTTGGGCAGGAAGCTGGAGACGGGCTCGCCTGAATAGTCTCCTGAGCTCAGCTGTGAACACTCATCCAGGATGGTCCTTCTCACACAATGGCTCTTTTCAGAGGTTCCTTCAAATGTGTTCTGCTAATGCTGGCAAAAGAGATAAAGGTAGGAAACTGATATCAAACCTAAAAGAGATTAAATATTGTGCAATGGAATAAAAAAGTGGTTCCCCAAATGAGTGCACATGATTCTAGTGTCAGTTTTTGTTATGATAAGCATTTTTTTTTTTTTTAGAATAAAAATAGCTAACAGTATTATGGGTCATGGGAAGCCTTTGTCAGTTCCAAGACTATGTGCAGATTTTCTTGTCACTGGCAGCACATTTCAGTGTTGGGGGTGGGGTGAGACAAAAGCCTATTTTGTTTTGATTGATGATGATCTGCTAGATTGCAGTTTAACTGTTTCTTTAAATTTATAAACCTCTAGGGTAAGTACAAACAGTCAAAAACCCTGAGGCTGAATTGATTCACTCTTCTCAGGTTAGTCTAAGCTGTATAGGTTGAACCAATAAGCAAGTGAACAGACATTCACTTTTGATTCCCCAAATGCAGCCACATGCTGGCAGTGGCCCAGGCCAGAAGCTGCCGGGCACTAGAGCATGCCTTCCTGCTTGGCTGGAGCAGACAGCTTAAGCCAAGGCTAGCCTGCCCACTCTGTGAGGGCAAAGCAATATGGGATGCTAGAAGACTGTGGACAGAAACAGAAGTGACCATTTTTGCCTGATTTGGCCACAGAGAGCAGTTTATAGCTGTGACCAAGCAAAAATGCATAGCTGCAAAGCATTTTAAAGGTCCTATCCCATAAAAATCAGAATGTCTATTGCATGAAGACATTTGAAATGTCAGATGAAGATATTTCAAAACAGCTCATCTTCAGTAATTTGTGTCCAAGCTGGCTTGGAGCTGTTTTCGGAATGGGAAAGTGGCGGAGGGTGGCCAGCAGCCAGATTTCCTTCCCCGCTGGACTCAGCAGTGGACTTGTTTGGTTTGGGAGACTGTGGTAGCTCAGAACCCTTCCTGCCAAGTGTTCTCAGCTACAGCATGAAGCTGCCCTCCTGCCTGTGCCCTGTGAGTTAACTGGACTCTGGAGGGGGTCTGGGGAAAACGTTCAATAAAATGATTTAACCTAAATAACTTAAGTCTGCAGGTATATCCATCCTGGTTTATCTTAAATTAGTTTAATTCATTTTGAAAGCAGCTTATGTGCACTGAACTTCTATTGTGTTACAGATTTGAACCAATTTCCAGTCACTTAGACTGGTTTATGTGTACTTTCTATCCCTAGCCTACGAGGTGCCTAGGCTGACAACTGATTAACATAGCCACTGCAATCAGAATAAGAAAAGATTTGGCAGGGATGCTTTGCAGCCTCTTGCTAAATATTTGTAATTAAGTGCCAGCATGTTTTGAATCCCCTTTTCCTTGAATGCAAAAGCTAAAGGTGTCTAAAAGTAAAACTGGTTGTAGAAGGCAAGAGGTGGGGATTGGTACCCCAACAAGTAAGTAATAGCCTATGTTAGCAGCTCCACTGCAATAAACACAAGTGAAATGTTGATGCCAGATCAGAATGCAGTGTGTTGGAATGAGGACTGTTCAGTGAGACTGTCTGCCTTTCCTTATTAAGGACTGCTTATTTGTGCCATTTTAGGATCCAATCTCAATGTTCTGGCTAGTATTATTAACGTTGCATAATATGTTCAAGTAATACTCTAGGATTGTTATTCTCCAGGGCCAAAACAAAAAAAAGCATGGCCTCAGCTGGCATAACTTATTTCAGTGTGATACTCTAGCAGGCAAGTTGCTTTGAGGAGATGTGATATCTTTATTAGAACAACAGTGTGATACTCCTACATGGATAATCTGGTGCGGGATCTCCTTGGTTGAGTGTGGAATAGCTATTATTTTCTTGTGGGTCTGAATTTCTTCTATGGAATTTTTCTTTTTCAATTTTCTGCATGTTAGTTGAAGGTTCACTATTTCAACTGAGGAACTGAGAGGGAGGGGTGTTTGTCTCTAACTGGTAAGTGCGTAAATTCTTGGTCTGAATTTTGTAAACATCTCTTCAAGTTGTGAACATTTTAGATTGTTATCAAGGGTAGCAAAGAGCCAGGACTGGGTGGGGGGCTGGAAGCTAGACAACAGGCTAGATGCTGGACGGCTAGTTGCCAGACAGCAGACAGACCCATAACAACAGGATAGGGGCTACCCCTGGGGGTGAGGATTATCCCAGGAGCTAGCTACAAGCAGAAGCAGCACAGCAGACAGCTATGTAGGCTGCCCAGGAGCAAAGAGCTACAAGCAACTCAGGAAAGCCACCACAGAGAAGGGCAGGCGAGCAGTCAGGCCAAAATGGAGACCTCTGTGTGTAGCTGAAGAGCCACTTGAAAGGAAGGGGCAGGACTTTGGAGGCTCATAAGTCCATGCATGAGATCAGGCGATCAGTCTGGTGCTGCAGACAGTAAATGAAGGAGCTCCTGAGCAGGTTGGCTGCAGAGAGGGACTAACCCAGGCTGTCCCCAGGAGGTTCAAGCAGTGGGCTAAGGGGGAATTGCAGCCCATGGGGAAGTTACTGACTCAGACAGGGACTTTGAGTTTAAAGTGATTGCTTGAATTTCTGTTCTGGTTTATACTAGCAGACTGGGTATGGCTGATAAGGGAGAAAAGGAGGCCACAGGGGTTCCAGAGGGGAGCACTAGGTTTTGATCCCTGCCAGGGGCAGGGGTGCAAGGCACAGGCAGCAGGCTGAGGTTGAGGTTGAGGGAGCCAAGGCCTGAGCCCAGATTGGGCAGCGGGTCATGGGCCATTGAGAGACTGAGGCTGAAAGGCCAGAGCCACTGAGCCTTGTTCACAAATCTACAGCCAAGTAACCTCTAGGCTAAGACTAAGAAAGCCAAAGTCTATACAAGGGAGTAACTGGCAACTGAGTGACATATATGGGGTATGACTGTAAGGGTAGAAGGAGACCACAAATATCCCTTACGGCAGCTAGTGCCCTGGGGCAGACAGGGCCAGGAGGGCCCTAGTTCGTACTTGAGGGGCAGGACTGGGATCAGCGGGGTCCAGAAGAAACCCCACTGATCTGGGACTCTGAGGGATCTAGGACTCTTCAGCCTGCAAGAAAAGAAGGCTAAGAGGAGACCTGGTAACAGCTTACCGCTACACTAGGGGAGGACATCAAGGGCTCAGTGAGCAAATGTTCACCAGGGCACCGGAGGGGAAAACCAGGAGTAATGGCCACAAACTCCCAAAAGACCGATTCAGGCTCAACATTAGGAAAAACCTCTTCATAGCTAGGGTGTTCAGACTGTGGAATAAGCTCCCTCCAGAGGCGGTGCAATCACCTCCGTGAGACATCTTCAAGAGGAGACTAGATGGTCACCTTGCTGGGGTCACCTGACCTCCAGTTATCTTTCCTGCTTGGTGCAGGGGGCTGGACCTGATGATCTTCTGAGGTCCTTTCTGCCTTCCAGACTATGAATCTATTGCCCTTTGGTCAGAGAATAGACAGGGGCTCGCTCTGGAGCCATGGGGCAGCCTCTCTTTTTACAACCAAATAATTCTGTCAAGCCATGGCAGGCAAAGGGAAAGGGAGGGTACCTGAGGAGCCAGAGTGGTGCAGAAGCTGTGTGGGCACTGGAGGTGCCACAAACACCCCTGGGGGCCCAGGCCTGCCACAGTGGGCAATTCACAAGTGATGTGGATTTGTAGAGATCTAAGCTGTTCCAAATATGAAGTGACAAAATATCCAACAGAATGGGAAATGTATTCACCTGAGTTAATGCTCTTTGCTTGGGAGACTGTCTTGTTTACATATTTGTAATCTAATTGCTCGCTTTACAAGTCTTGGACAAATAGTCTTGCTTATGAAATAGCACTTCTGTCAGACTAACTTCCCTACAGCTGTTGTTTATATAAATTAATCTGGAATTATTTAACCTCTCTTTTGCCATTTGGTTGAAATTTGTATAGCAGTTTTAAACAAAGCAGGTTATAATAAAGTTAAAGCAAATGTCAAAAGTCATCCTCAAGCTAAGGTGTATCACACCCACAGCACTCCCCCACATCGACAGAACCTGTCACCTTATCGCGAAAGGAAATCAGGTTGGTTAGGCATGAATTGCTCTTGGTGAATCCACGCTGGTGTATCTGATCACCTTGGGTTGCTATACACATGCAGAGAGCCTGCTCTGACATGCTGTCATTTCAGCACATCCGAACAGACTTGAATAATCAAATCTGCTGGAGCAGTGAAAGTACCACGCTTCAGCAGCTTCCGGTGCCATGTGTATCAGCATCCCCACACTGAAAAATGGTGGCAGGGCTCTTTAATGCTCATTTTACGAACTTTAGTTCAAAGCACCCGCCACCATTTTTCACTGCAGGGACACTGATACACATGACAGTCTGGGTGCTTTTAATCAGTGAGGCTCTCAGAGCTGCACTAATTAACGCACCCTCCCTCTGCCCCCACACCTGCTGGAGCATGTGTATAAACACCCCTTGTTCTCCTCTAGGCGCTTTACAATTGACTCGTTGAGGACCTGTCCCATGATCTTTCCAGGTACTTCACTCAGGCTGACCGATCTGTAATTCCCTGGATCCTCCTCCTTCCCTTTTATCAAGATGGGCGCTGTATTTGCCCTTTTCCAGTCATAATTCCTAGCTTGCTTATCAGCAGTTAAACGTGCTGCACTTTATAGTGCTCTAACACTACTTTCAAAGGGTTTATGAGGGAAACACTTAGCTCCACTCTGTTTTTTAAAAACTTTCCACTGAATATACCCAAGGGCCACCATGAGAGAAAAGTTATATTGTTGCCATATCCAGTTTCCACAATGCTTGAAATGCTCTGATCAGGTGATGTGTAATGGAAACATTGCTGGTTATTTTGGACTTGCTGTCATTAGGCAGGGTTGCTAACAAACAGTTCATATACTTTATCAGAGGTCCATTTAAACAAAAAAACTAACAAACAAACTAAAAAAGAATGAGGAAAACCAGGCTTGACATCTTGCTGCCACGCTAATTATTTTTGTCTTCAAGAATTATTTAACACTTGGTGGTGAAGCACCATATTGCCTTCCTAAAGTTTTTGTGTAACTGGAACTGAGGAACTAGCTAAATCACATAGTTTCTCAATCCTTGTTGACTTGGAAAAAAGTAAAACTGAATCAGTAGAAACACTTTCTTCTGTGCCTCTGATAAACAAACATGTCTTGGCTTTGTTTCAGTTTAAGTTGGCTGCTCCATCAAAACCCAGCCAATAGTATTTTACAGCAGGGAGAGTTTACAAGTTCACAGAATTCATTTGAATTCAGTTTTGTAATTTGCCAGTTAAATCATTGGAGAGGTTGTTTAAAAAGAAATCATTTTTTCCTTATAAACATTGTTTCTGTAGTTAAAGGATGTTAGTCCTACGTTCTAAAAGAATAAAAAGCCTTGGATACAGGATGTGTGCTGAATTATTTTTTCATTTGAATATTTCTTTCCATTTTAGTTCCCATTTCCTCCCAACAGTCTGATTGCTTTTTTCTCAGAAACGGGTAGAAAATAAAGAAGTCAGGAAAGGGAACAATGTCTTTCAGGAACTTTCAGGAACTCCAGAGGAGCAGGATCTTATCACACTAGCAGAATCCAGAGCAGATACAGATTAAATATACTTTTATAGGTAGAAAATAGCCAGGAGGGAGGGAGCTAGTAATTAGAAATGAGTGAATACTTCATTTACCAAAAATCACAGTTCTGAGTGACTTGCAATTGTTTCACTGAACATGTTTAACTGAAAATAAAAATTGTGAGACATCAAGGTAGGTGTCATTCTGGTTCAGGCATTTACCGGGAATCTGGAAGACACAAATAGATTGTCTGGCTCTGAAAGAGGCAGAGGCGGGTTTTGGATCAATATCTCAAACCTTTTAGGAGCATCTCCAAATGACTACACTTTGTCTTGTTGAGGTGTTTTCACTTAGAATAAAAATTCTTGGATCCAGACAAGAAAACTAGGAGTGATCCTAGAGCTTGGAAATCAGAAGTATCTGGATCCCAGTGCTTGCTCCAGTTAATAATTATTAATATTCATTATAAAGATTTATACAAAGTAGAACAGTGTCAACAGAAAAGATTGAGAGCAACCTACCTCTAAATAATGGATAGCATGATGTTTGAGGAGGTGCAATTGGACCTGGGTCTCTTATATGAGTGAATGTCCTAGTCATTAGCTTCCAGGGTAAAAGAGAAAACACCATTAGCAAAGATGATAATGTGAGTTGTGCCTGCATGTCCATTTGTTGCTTGTGTCAAAAGCATCTCCAGTCAAATCAAAGCTCTTTGGAGTCATCAAGAAAACATGAAAATATCAATTTTGGGTTGAACCCAAAGTTATTTCAATTTTATGATTCAGCAATCAAGGTCTATTATTATTACTCATGTCTAAATATCTCTGTTAATGAGCCTATGGGAAGAGGACTGAAGGCAGATCAACATAGTCTTTCTCTTCCCTAATTCTTTCCATTAGAAGAATTAGAAGTATAATTCTAGAGCTTCTGATATTTGGTAAAAGCAAAATGCTGATTGAAAATCGTTTTGTTAGTGTTGGATCAAGCCCTGTGAGAAAACTGCTGAAGGAACACTTTTTTTAAATATGTGAAGCTCATGATGCACCTAAAAAAAAAAAAAAAGAGTAAAAGTGGCCCTAACTTTGTCCCATCACAACTACAAGGCATTTTGGAGCTCGAGACAGGAAGAGGAGCCCAGCTTGAAGTGGACTGACCCTGCGAAGAGGAAAAAGCCTCTGTCCCTTATCTATTTCCCTTACTGGGACTTAATGAAAGGAAGTCTTCCTTTCATCCTGCTCTCTTCCCTTAAACTGAGAGGAAAGTGGCTTAGATTACAAACTATTACTGAAGAAGCCTCTTGGTAACAGGCCATCACATATCGAGGTAGACTGAATGTCCCAGAGATTAAAATGTGGAAGTGATAGCTGCCCAGTTAGTTGTTATTCACTCTTTGTGTTTTTTTAATCCCTTTTGTTTCATTTTCATTTTCTCAGAACACAGGAAGGGGTAAAACACTTGATAAATTTAATTTCAGGTCTGCACTCCTGTTCTGTGCTAGGTTAGAACAGCTGCCCTAACATGTATGACAAAGTGACATACCTGAATCTAACACATCTGAATGTTCTTTATAAAAAGCCTAGGGTTGAGCCAGAGCTCTGCTATTGAGCTGTCATCATTATATGTGTGCTCAAGATACTTATTCATAGATACATAGACTCTACAGTCAGAAGGGACCTGAATAGATCATCGAATCTGACCCCCTGCATAGGCAGGAAAGAGTGCTGGGTCTAGATGACCCCAGCTAGATGCCTATCTAACCTCCTCTTGAGGACCCACAGGGTAGGGGAGAGCACCACCTCCCTTGGGAGCCCGTTCCAGACCTTGGCCACTCGAACTGTGAAGAAGTTCTTCCTAATGTCCAGTCTAAA
>JAGPOW010003316.1:2269734-2285430 GCA_030014935.1 Caiman crocodilus | reverse complement strand
GTAGCAGACCCCTACCACCAAATCCCTTTCTCCTTGCCCCCCATGTAACTTAACCCACAATCCTTCTACTTTCTCCTCCTTCGATTCTGTCTTGATAAGTGTTGATATATATTGCTCATTGACATAGAGCGCAACCCCTCCCCCTTTCTTCCCCACTCTGTCCTTTCTGTATAGTTTATAACCCTCAATACGTACTGCCCAGTCGTGGGAAGAATCCCACCAGGTTTCTGTTAGCCCAACTAAGTCGTAGGTGTTTTCTGCAAGCAGGAGCGCTAGTTCATCCTGCTTGCTCCCCATGTTCCTAGCATTAGTATATAGGCACTTGAGCCCTGTGACTGGTGCCTTTGCTGCCCCCCAGCTCTGATTCCCAAAGGGCCCCTTATTGCTTACCTATTCTGTACTGCTGGCCGCCCCATTTATTGCAGGTTCCCGATGTTCTCCTTCTTCAGGTTGGGCTGTCCTTGTGGGTGCCACAGGGTTTGGTGGTCCATGGCTTCCCCTGTCCTGATCTTCCCCTCCCCCCGGCAAGCCTAGTTTAAAGCCCACTGGAGGAGATCTACCAACCTAGAAGAGAACACACGCTTACCTTTGGGGGACAGGTGAAGCCCATCCCAACTGAGCATGTCCCTCGTCGTGATGTGCAGGTCATTTTCAAGGAAGCCGAAACCTATTTGTGTCCCAAGTATTGTCCAGTCTAACTAATGGTTTCTGAGGAAACAGCTAATATTTTCTGTAAATAGTATATTTTTACTGATATTCTCAATGTTTTTTGTATGAGAACAAAATGAAATCTCTTGCTTGTGGATATAATAGCATAATTTTGTTAGAGATCACAGGTTCTTAGGAAAGTATGACTGGATAGGACTTCATGAAGTCATCTAGTCCAGCCTCTGCTGAAGGCAGGCTCATCACTGACTAAATGTTTAAGAAACAGTTGGATGCTTATCTTGCTGGGATCCTTTGACCCTACCTGACTTCCTGTCCTTGGAGCCAGGGGCTGCACTCAATGATCTTCCGAGGTCCCTTCCAGCCCTAATGTTTATGTCTATGAATCAATGGGGGACAACTTTTTTGACAAACATACCATTCCCATCCCCTTCCCTTGCCCAATCAGCTGCTTTGCTTCCTGTTCTCTGCCCTGTGCTCCCTGGACAATCTACTGCTCTGCTTTCTGCTCCTTGCCATAACTGCTGCTATGCTGCCTGTCCTCTCCCCTCTCCGTCACATGCTACACAGAGATGCTACCCAGGCTTCAGGTAGGTCACCCCTGATCTAAACTACTCCAGCCAAGTGTCTATCTAACCTGTTCTTGAAAATGTCCAGGCCATGGAGTTTCCATGGCTTCTCTAGATAGTCTGTTCCAATGCTTGACCACCCTCATAGTCAGAAGGATGGACCTGAGCTAACTTCCTGACCTGATGATACTTAACTTTGAGAACCAAATGATCTACACTGAAGAGTTCAAAAACGTGAAAGAGAAAATGCTGAGGTTATTGACAAGAACATGGGTTTTTTTCTTTTTTAAATAAATGAATGTACATGAGAGTAGCAAAAATTGCTACCTTTTTATTAAATGAGCTGGTTGTCATTCTGATGGAAATGAGCAACCAATGAACATTAATTTTGTACCGTAACTAAACCATAGCATGTGTACAACAACTAAACATGATTGTAAAACACCTAAACAACTAAATATAACACAATGACATAAGGAAATATCAGACTTCTCTAATTTTACTAATACTCTTCAAGAATATCAGCAGAAGTAGGAGGAAGGAAAACAGCTTGACAATACACTAGAAAAAGCTTTTGACATCGATTCAGGCAAAAGGCTGCATGGTTGAGATGGGGTGAAAAACCAAGTGCTGAAATTATTATAAATTGGTAAGGAAATAATCCCAGAGAGGATGTGGCTGACAGATGGAGACATTTTTGTACAGAATGATGAGATGGATGGGACAACATCACTGTGCCTGGCCACATTTCCTGGGTAGAAGAAAAAGTCTAGACTTTGCTTCTCTTTCCTTTTCAGATTGGGTTTATGTTTAGTTTAATGTAGATGATTACATTTCTATAATTACTACTGAAAAACCTCACAACTTAGAAAAATATTTAATTTGGGATTGCTGAGAACAATTAAAGCTGCTGAATACAGCTAACTCCATTTGTGGATTTTCTTTCTGTTCCTTAACCCTGACAGCAAGCACCTTGATACCTTTAAAAAAATGCTTGAATGCTTATCTTGATGGGGTGCTCTGATCCAGCTGACTTCTTGCCCCTTGGGCAGGGGGCTGCACCTGATGATCCTGCAAGGTCCCTTTCAGCCCTAATGTCTATGAAATCTATGAAAGGATGTGTAGAAGCTTGAGAAAGTCCAGAGGAAAGCATGATCAGAGGGCAAGAGAACAGGCCTTATAAGGAGCGGCTGAGAGTCATGGGACTCTTCAGCCTAGAGAAGCATAGGCTCAGGGGGAACTTGGTGGTAGCCTATAAGTGCATAAGGGGTGTGCATCGGGAGCTGGGAGAATGACTTCCCTTGGGGCGCTCTGGGGAACAGACAAACATCACAAACTGCTGGAAGATAGTTTTAGACTGGACATAAAAAACAACTTCTTTACCATCCCAGTTTCCAGAGCCTGGAATAGACTCCCCTCAAAAGTAGTGCAAGCACCTACTCTAGACATGTTCAAGAAGTGTTTGGATGATTATCTTGCTAGAGTCATCTGACCCCAGATAACTTTCTGCCCTTTGGACAGGGGGCTGGACCCAATGCTCTCATGAGCCTTATAGCCCAATGACTATGAAATTTAGGAGAGAAGTAACTTCCATCAGCCATCCTTAATGAAACTACTACCAGAAAGAGATAGGAGACCCTTGACCATGGTCTCATTTATTCCTTGAGAGCAGTTCCTTCATTTATATGATTTCCCCAAATAAAGAAGTCCCACCATTAGTATACATATCTATCTATGTTTTCTCTGTAGTAAAGGAGCAGTGTGGGAACAGGCCTTATAAGGAGCGGCTGAGAGTCATGGGACTCTTCAGCCTAGAGAAGCATATGCTCAGGGGGGACTTGGTGGTAGCCTATAAGTGCATAAGGGGTGTGCATCGGGAGCTGGGAGAATGTCTGTTCACCAGAGCGCCCCAAGGGAAGTCAAACATCACAAACTGCTGGAAGACAGTTTTAGAGTGGACATAAAAAAAAACTTTAACATCCCAGTTTCTAGAGCCTGGAATAGACCCTGTGACCAGATCTCTGAAGCAGCTCTGGAGGTTTTCCAAAGGCCTGTTCTCTTGCCCTCTGATCATGCTTTCCTCTGGACTTTCTCAAGCTTCTACACATCCTGTCATAGATTTCATAGACATTAGGGCTGAAAGGGACCTTGCAGGATCATCGGGTGGTTCAGGAAGCCTAAAGAAGCCAGCACTTCAATCCAGATGTGCTGATTGGGCATCCAAAGCGTCCAAATCTCCAAATCTGAAGCGGGGTCCAAAGCCTGGCACAGCCCTACTTCTTAGCTTACTGATTTGCTCTTCCCTCCAGTTCCCTCCTACAATTTTCAGGCCAATGTACCAATAGTATGGGAAGATGTTGGCTGGTGCAGACAGATGTACACAGAAAGAATTTGGCAATTCTGGGCAAGAGGCAAAAAGAATCACCACTGTTATTACATGTCCTTTCTTTCTTTCTTTACACTTTGTTCTTCCTTTCCCAATTATTCTTTCTTTCCAGACTTTTTTCTCAATCCCATTTTCCTGGCTGTTCCCTTTCTTTACCCACAGTCTCACAGTCTTTCCATCCTTTGTCCTCCTCAATAATCACCAGGCTACTTTAGATAGTGTGATGTGGTGAACTGATCAGAAACTAACCCCACTTGGGTCCAGCAGCTGTGCTGGCATGACAGTCCATAAAGATGTCTATAAAGAAGTTGCCAGTCACAGAAGTATCTATGATCTGACCAGAGATCTATGATTCATTTAATTCATGTAATCATGAATTAAGTGGATTACCCTAAGCGTTCTACATAGGGTGGACAGGCAGTGAGATCACAGGGAGGCATCATATACAGCAGGAATGTACAACTTGTGGTGGGGGTACCACAAGAGGCACAGGCAGCCTGTGTGTGTGGCATGCAGCAGACTGAGGAGGGGACAGGCAGCATAGTGACACAGAGCAGGGAACGAAATGCAGATTAGGGCACAGAAAGCTGAACAGCAGATCAGGTAAGGGAACGGGTGGCACTTGGGGAGGATGTGGGCTAATTTGTGACATGCTTGCCAGAAAGGGCCGCCCCCACTGGGGCAATGGCCAAACCAGGGGCTAAGGGGTGATCCCTGGGAAACATGGCATTTTCATCAGCGTAGGTGAGCACAGTATCCTTTGGATAATGTTTACATAAAATTAATCAAAACATTGTTTTTTGTGAAACCAAAAGGGACCGGGCCAGAAAGCCAAGATATCCCATTTTTCAGATACACAGCCACCCTACGCATGACCAAAGACGGCTCTAAAGGAAACTGTTGAAAAATACTTTCTCAGTGACATTTTCTTCCTCAGTGAGTTTTATCTGAGTGACTCATATATTGTCATATAGGAAAACAGGGTAACTCTTACTCTTTCCACTGTTGATTATCTAGTATTTAAAAAGGGAGTGAAAATTCTATTTTCAGTTATAAAATAATCATACAACTTCTTGGTTCCTGCCTAGACAGCTTGGGGCTTTTTGATGAATTTTTTACAGGATAGATGACTCTAAGCTTTCTTTGTGAGAAAAACATCCAAAAGATGTAAAGATTAGAAAGGGAAAGTTATATAAGATACTCATTCAGTGATCACAAACACTTTAGGTATCTGTTAAGAAGGAAAAAAAAGAAAAATAACAAATAATTCTCATAAAGATGTGGTTATGCCTAAGTGTTTATTGAAAAGGAAATACCCTGTGCCATATTCTTTTCTCAGTTGCATCGAGTCGGTGACCCTGAAATCACTGGGTTGGCTTGCAAGGTGCATGATAAGGTGCATTTCCCTTCTACGTCCATGTGGTGGCGCTTAAATTGTGAATGCAGTGCTGGAGAAAGTTATGTTTTACGGTGTCAGATTTGGAGGCATCTGGAGTGAGACGAGGTCAACTGGGTTATGGCAGATGCAACTGAGATCTATTAATCCACCAGATCCTTTGGAGAAACATAAAAGAAGGAAGAGGAAAGCAATGACTAGTTGTTGGAAATGATAAGAATAAAAAATTTCTTTTGAAAATGTGCTCCCCTTGGACTTAAAAGCAGTGAGGGACGAGCTTTTTGGTAGGCTTGCCACAAATTAACCCCCTGCACTCCCTGAGTGCCATTATGATCTGTATCCCTCACCTAACCTGGCAGTCAGCTTTCTGTTCCCTGCCTTGTGCTCGCTGAACAAGTTGAGCTCAGCTGCCTGTCCTATGTTCCCCTCCTCCTACAGTGCTCTCGTTTTTGTTGCCTGCCCTATTTTGGGGGGGTATTTTGGGCAGGGAGGAATGTTGACCATAAAAGAGCTGTTTTAGTTGCTTGTAAAATAGCTGCTTTTTGTTAAGACTTCCATCGTAGCTTGGAAAAATGAAGAACTAGATGCTGTCTGTGAGATTAAAATATTTCTACCAATGGGGAAGAAAAATATGTCCACTGATGATTTGTAGCACTTGGATACCTGCCTCTGGCAAACTATAAGAGATTGCGTAAGCAAGAGCCATGTTAAAACAAGTTAACCGATTAAATGTTTGTATTGGGCATGCAAATAATGGCATGGAGGAATGGGGAATCCCAAATATGAAATATTCATTTTAGTAAAGGAGTCCAAACTCCACTTAGATAGGAGCATCAAATTGAAAGCCCCAGTTCCTACCTCTAATTTTCACTCTAGGTGCTGCTCTGTTGCTTCCTGGAAACCTTTTGAGCGGGGGAATAGAGAGCTGGCGTTGTCACGATTGCCTGATTGAACATTTACTTTTTAATGGTCTCAAAGAGGAAACTGAAAAGACAGAGTCCTTACTCAGTGATCTCTTCTTCTTCCCCAGTGTCCTTCTTCCCATTTGGGAAAAGATACATATATATGTGTATACATTTCTCAAAAGTTTAAAATTAATCTCCTGCTCCAATAGGAGTGAGGCTTGACAAGCCTTTAGCTGGCTTCACAGTAGTCAGAGAGCACATCATATTTTTTTTTTCGTAGTCACTTTCTTGTAACTTCCAGAATGATTAGCTCTGTGTCTGTGGCAGCTATAATATCAATGAGAGCAACAGCCCTTGAGGCCTGAGAAAGCCTTCATGCTCTATGGAAAGACAAACAAAAAAGCCTAATCTTTCAATTTATTTTAACAACTGTTACCATTTTTGCCAAAGCCCTGAAGGTAAGGCAGGTACACTCAGCCTGCGGGAAGAGAGATTTCTAACAGCCTTTTGAGCCTCTCCTGTATTCCAGCCCTGCTATGGAGCTGATAGCGGCTGCCAGAGGGCTCTCCAGGGCCAGGGGTGATCCACGCCGCAGAATGCTAGGGCAGGAGAGCGGCAGCAAAGCTGATCTTTTCAAATGATGGCTGATTAGGAAAAGCCCCGCTGCAGAGCAAGTTTTTACTAGATATTGCCCATTCAATTGCCAACACGAGCCACCTTGCCTCACTGGTAGAAAAGAACAGTCGCATTTAATTTTCACTTTCTTCTGTTGTTGAGGTGCCCTGTGACTTCCTGTTGCTGCTTTGTTTACATTCACCCATGCCCAAACAAATATGGTTTGCTCAAGCTGCCCTGTTCTCTGCTCAGCTTTATGAGTTGCTCTGGCTACCTTCAGAGCTGAGAGCTAGAACTGTTTAAAAAAAAAGGGAGTTTGCAAAATGTGGCCTCTCTTGCCGACCCCTAGTTACTGCTTGTGTAACCCTCTTGCAGAAATGTCTGCAACACCTCCAACTTTAATGTCTGATTCACAGAAAAGATCTTGTTAGTCTGAAGTCAGGAAGAAGGCAGGGTAGGCTAGCACACCTGGGCTGTAAATAGATATATCATTTGATGTGGGCCCGATTGTCAATTACATGCATCATCCTTCCAAACCGCATTGCTGCTCCTTTGCCAGTAAGCAGTCAATAAAAGCAAACAGCCTGGCTGGCTTGTCCTGGGATTGACCTGCACTAAGCTTATAGATGAGGGGTGGGCAAAATGCAGCCCATGAGCCAGACTCAGCCCACCAAGGGACCCAACCCAGCTCATGGCACGTCTCTCAGCCCCATTCAGCCCAGGCACAGGGGACAGCCTGGTGGTACGTGTGGCTGGTCCCGCTGCCCCTGAGTGTCTGGCAGGGTGGGGGCAGCATGGCAGCCAGATTTTGCTTCCCGGCAGCCTCCATAGCAGTAGCTCGCTCTGCCCAGATGCTGCTGCCATTGTCTTGGTTACCACTGCCAGACCTGGCCCTGCTGCCTGAGCACCCTGGCCTGTCCGCCTCACACACACCTCTGGGGTCTCTAGACAAGGCAGGCAGGCAGGTGCAATCTCCATGAAGACCAGCCCATGGGCAGGGCACACTTGGCCAGACAGATGGGATAGGGCTGTGGGTGGTGCTGAGTGGTGTCCAGGAGCAGAATGGGTGGGCAGGGGCCAGAGCCTGGGCCAGGATTGTGGGGCAGTGACAACACAGGGCTGGGGCCCATGGCAGAGCCACAATTCACTTCCCACATGTCCCTGTAATGGGCACCAGTTCTGTGGACGCATGTGGCTCTGCCCCAGGCCCTGTCCCAGTGCTATCACCACCCTGTGATCCTGGCCTCACCTGCTTGACCTGCTCCTGGACATTGCTCTCCACCTGCCTGCAGCCCTATCCTATCTGCTCTGCCAAGCATGCCCTGCCCACGGGATTCCCAGGTTGGTCAACTTGCCATGCCAGGTCCCCGGCTGCCAGGCTGGGTCAGCACCCCAACTGCCCTGGCCTGCAAAAATTTACCAAGACTGCTTAAGTGGCCCTCCAACCCAAATAATTTCCCACCCCTCTTATAGATGCACATAGTTATTATCCCCAGATAAAGAGTTAGCATATTTTGCCTGCACACTTCAGAGGGACTTGAAGTGGGACAGTAGACTTGTACATCAGCAGGATCCTGGAAGAAAAGGTTTTCTCTAGTGACAAATACAGCATCAATTTACAGTGCAGGAGACTGATTCAGCTGAAGAAATAGGTTGTTACCAATGAAAGCTTGAGAAATTTTATGCCTCTCTGAAACAAGGATTTTAAATACTTTATTTTTGCCTTTTAAAATGGACTCCTTATCGCTGGTTTATAGTCTTTGGCTAGTGCCCCTGGGAATGTGGAGATAATTATGTTAGAGTAAAAACAATGCAAAAACATTTTTTTTGCATTCTGGCAAATATGAAATAACAAGGAAATAGGACTTGTCTATTTTGCTTTGTGTTTGTATTGAAGTGAGATGGAAAGATAAGAATTTTCCGACCAGTTAGCTATAAACATTTCCATGTGATTACAGCATTAAATTGTCTTCTGTGTGATGCAGGATAAGATCTATACAAAAAGAGTAAAAGTCTAGCGCTTATATGTTTATGTTGACATCCAGGTTTCAACTTTCTAATTAAGTACCGTAGAGAAAACAACTTAGTTTGCATTATTGAGCACATTGGGCTTTTTTACATGTAGAAACACTGCAGCGCTGGACGCTTTGAAAGGCGCCCGGCACTGCAACTCTTGCAGTTGTATAAGCGGCAAAATGCATGTCAGCATGAAGAAAATGTCAGTGGTGTGCTTTTGATAGGGTGACCTTCATAAAGGACAGTCCAGTTGGCCTCTGTCTTCTATTGATACGAAACTGGACACCCTTACGTCCTCTAGTTTTCTCTTGAAATCTAGAAAGCCACTCTATTTCAGTACCTGCGCTTGGAGTTGCTGAATAGTTGTGACTCCTGTTGACTTGAACAGAATTTGTGATTCTAAGATTTGAGAATTATGACCCAAAATATTCTTCAAATGGATGATGAAACAGATGAAATCCAATGTTTATAAATGCTAAGTAATACATAGTAGAAGGAAAAATTTAAATTCAAAGTCTTTGGGGTGGTGTAGACTGCATCAAATATCTAGAGATGGTGCAGAGGTAGGCAACAAAAATGATAAGCAGCTTGAAAGGTAAGTCATATGAGGAGAGGTTAAAAGAAATAGACATGTGCATCTTTCAGAAAAGGTGATTAAGAGGGGATGTGACAGCAGGTTTCAAGCATCTGATGACTGCCTCAAAGAAGACAAAAAATGTCTTTTCTCCATCTCAGCAGAAACCATGACATATAGCACTGGCTTGAAATTGCAGTAAGGTAAGAATAGAGTGAATACCAGGAAAAAAAATTTCACTCTTGGAACAAGGAGATAGTATAATAGACTTCCTAGAAGTTGTGAAACCTCCTTCACTGGAAATTTCTCAAGAAGAGATTGGATAAGAAGTAGCTAGATGCAACTGTCCCCTACTCATGGATCACTCGGAGATCATGAGAGCACGTCAGCAGTCTAGATCTGGTAGATATTGGGAAGGATGATGCTCAGCAACAGGAGAATGAAGCAGAACTGTTCAACCAACTTAGTTACAAAAGATGGTTAAAAGGACTGGGATAAGTTTGTAGAGGGGAAAGGATAGTAGAAAGGAAATGTGAGTTGCTCACAGTTCGTAGGTTGTATGATATAGTGGAGAGTGTTTAGTTTTTTTCCATGCTTCCAGGCTTTGCTGATTGCCACATGGGGCTGGAAAGCGATTTTTTTCCTCCCATCCTGTTGCTACAGGTTTACAGGGTGGAAAGCGTTTGGACTTCCTTAGATATGCTGCATGTTGGCTTTGGACAAGGGTGGGGATTTGATTCTACATGCTGGAACTAAAACCTGGAGGTTCCTTGATAAGGGTGTTGTCCAACTGATTGTTACATTTGGAGTCAGGAAGATATTTACATGATGGTCAGATTGTTACAGACTTAGTCAGGTTTTGCCTTTCTCTATAGATCTCTTGGGTGTATTAAACAAGCCTACCAAAGGTGGGACATTGGCAGTATTCTCATTAGTGTGCCCTTCTCCTGTTCTACTGTGGCATGTTAAGGTGTTCTTGATGTTCTGGGGAAGGTATCTTGTAAGTGTGTAACAGGGTTGTTTGTATAGTTTTAGGAATGGGATGGTTTGGATAGGGGTAATGCTGCCTTGACCAAAGGGCTGGACTAGATGACACTGAGGTGCCTTGCAACCCTGCTTTTCTATGATTCTGTAAGTCAAGAAAGTGACCTGCACATCACTGGAGATGGCTCATTAAGGACCCTTGGTCAGTTAAAAAAAAATCAGATAATATTTGGACATGCAAAAAATGGGGTGGATATAATATGCCATTTTATTACTCAACAGGTAGAAAATGACAGAACTGAGGTTGCCTCTGCGTGTTGTAACAGGGGCTAAGCCCTGTTACTGAGCATAGGACTAAGCAGTAGAGTTAGAAAGATGCAGAGGTGCAGATAATAAGCAGCTGGAAGCTCGTTTTTTCAGCAATGGCCTGCTGAGGAAATCAATAAAAAACACCTTTAGCGGAGGGAGAGGATCTCAAATCAGGTGACTAGAAGGAGGACGAGTTATATAAGCCCTGCGCTATAGGAAGAGGAGGTCATTCTGGCCTACCAAGGAACTTCCTGCTGGGGAACTAATGGAAAGTATAAGTAAACCCAGAAGGGCTGTGACAGGGAGACCCACAGCAACCTGGAGGTGGAATCCAGAGGGGAACTATGGGAGGGCACTCTGGTTGGACTGGTTTGCAGAGTGGCCAAGCCCACCAAGACTGTTCAGAGGAGGTGGGGGTGATGGAAATACTAAGAACAGGCCAATAAGGAAAAGGCAATGCCAGGATGAACAGGACAGACATTCACGTTGGCCTGGGCTAAGCTAGTGGTCCTTTCTTTGTTGTTGCTGTTCTGGCCTACTCAAGAAACTAAACTGGGGGAAGCTATCAAACTAGACAGTTGTTCAGGGATAGAAGGCCTTCGGTGATCTCGTAAGATCACAGAAGGCAAGGCAATGACTCCTCACAGAATTGCCTGAGGAACAGGATGCTTATAGTTGCTCCTCCTCTACAGGACTGAGGGCCTACCTCCCAAGTTCAATAACATCAAGCAGAGGGAGGCAAGAGGTGAGTAGATACCTTGAAACAAAGGGAAAGGGAACAGTAGACTATACTGAGGTAGCCCTAGAGGGTTACACAACTTCAGTTTGGCCCTTTTGGCTGTATGCAGCATGATGCTGCCTCTAAGTATACAATCAAATAATGCTTTCCCCCACAGGCCCTACGGGCTCTCCCTGCAGTGAAAAAGTGATAAGGGCTATGTATCTGAAAGATTCACAAACATTAGTTTTCACAGCATCCCTGCTTTACGATAGCACAGAGTACTATATGCTACTTCATACGCTTCTTACACATCGGGTGCAGACAGAAGTGCAGCTCCCGGGTATAGCTCATAGCGAGTCATATAAATTGCCATGAATTAGACCAATCGTCCCAATCTAACAGACATTAACTGTTGGATTGGGAGGGTAAAAGGATCAGCAGCAATTTGGAGACAATCCAGTGCGAGAGGATGCATCTTCCCCTGCCTTTTCCCCATCCTCCACACCCCTCTCACCCCCGTCCACTCTGCTGTCTCTGAATGGAGGTGCGGAGAAGGCAGGAAGTGACATCGTTCTGGGGTTTTCTCAGCCCCACTGAACTGGTGGGACAGAGAGATTGGAGCTCACTGAGGTAAGGGGCTCCAATCCACCAATCCCCACACACTCCAGCAGAGCTGAGACACCCCTGAAGGAACCTTCCTCCCCTGCCTTTTCCACCCCCCTCCAGAAACAGCAGCTTAAGCTGAGCTGCTGTTGCAATGGAGCAGATGGCAATTAATGAAGTTGGTCCACTTAGGAGTGGCTTTATTTGAAACCTCATACAATGAGGGTTAATTCCTCATGTGATTAGAGGAATGGATATGGAGCATTGGATATGCTCTTCTGTTTGCTAATTGCTTTAGACCTATTTCAAGGAGGCAACTGCATGACAAACATCACTTTTGTCTGCACCTACAGTTTGCATTGGCTCATCAGTAAATGTTCAGTTGGCAAGCATAGGATCTCAAGATGCCTTAGACAAAGAGGGACATATGATTAGTGACCACCTTTGAAGTTTGATTTAAATGACTTGAGAAACAGTTCAGGCCTTGTCTTCAAGAGGTACATTTTGTACCTCTGGGTAAGTGAAATACATGTTCTTCAGATAAAAACACAAGGAAGATCATGCAAGCTCCTTTTACTTCCTTTACTCCAAGGAAAAAAATGCACCTGTTTTTTGCAATAATCATAGAAAATGATGGTTGGAAGGGACCTCAGGAGGTGACCTAGTCCCACCCCCTGCTAAAAGAAGGAGTAACCCAGGGGTGGGCAAAAGGCGGCCCGTGGGCTGGATGCAGCTCGCCAGGCCATTCTATCCAGCCCATGGGGACTCTAAAAAATTTAGAAAATTAATTTTTATCTTCCCCTGGCTGCCTGTCATGTGACCCTTGATAGCTTGCCAAAACTCAGTAAGTAGCCCTCTGCCCAAAATAAGTGCCCACCCCTAGACTAACCCCAGCTATATCATGCCAGGCAAGACCTTGTCGACTCAGGTCTTACAAACCTCCAAGGGTAGAGATTCCACAGCCTTTCTGGGTAACCTGTTCCAGTGCTTTACTACCCTCCTAGTGAGAGAGCTTTTCTTAATATCTAACCAAACTTCCCTTACAGCAACTTGAAACCATTGCTTGTTGTTGTGTCATCTGCCACTACTGAGAACAGTCTAGCTCCATCCTCTTTGGAAGCACCCTTCAGCAGTTGAAGGCTGCTATTTAAATCCCTCCTCAGTCTTCTCTTTTTGCAGGCTAAATAAGCCCAGTTCCCTCAGCCGCTCCTTGTAAGTCATGCTCCCCAGCCCTCTAACCACTTTCTTTGTCCTCTACTGGACTCTCTCAAAAAATGACAAACCCACAGTTTGGGAGTGGGGTGGAAAATAATGGTCATGTTATGCCTCATAATGACCTAAGGGATATAAACTAAGATTACAAAGGCAAACTTAATTTTGCTAGGTCCTAATCTTAGGATGATTAAATTAGCAATCTTAGTAATGTTGTTTGCATTCAGGGTTTCCAAGTTTCCAAGTTTTTGGTTTTTTGTTGTTTTGTTGGGTTTTTTGAAAAGCAAGCTGAAACAGGAATGTTACTGTGTGGAATCAGATTGCCCCTCACTCTGGTTATCAGCAGGTCTGGAACCTTTAAATGCATTGCACAAACTGTTGCATAAGTTCATGCATGGTTGGGTAGTGGTATTATTTGGGTTGCCCTTCTCCATGTGGATAAGCACTAGAGGGGATGAGGTGTGTACTTGGCTGATAAATTAGATAGCTATTTGCTGATGTGACTTGAGAGTCCATGGTTCTCTTACAGGCTATGAAGAGGAGCATGAGCATAGATTCCCAAAACTAAACCAGTTTTGTCCTGGTCTCTCTGATTAGTTCCAGTCTCCATCACGTAACCTAGCTAGTCCTTATCTCTTCCTTATGGTTTACAGTTCAATCCTCTCTTTATGTTGACACCCAAACCTTCACTTCCCTAGGCTCATCATCCAGTATCATTTTTTTGTTCCTCCTTCTACTACGTACCTACCTACCTTGTCTCAGCCTTTTTGCTAAGTCAGTTCTCACCCTATCTTCCAGCTCCTGTTTTTTCCCATCCCTATTCTTCCCCCAAATGTATTCCCAGTCCAGTTTTTCCTTTTCCAGATGATCCATCTTCTCCTTGCTATAGATCTGCATTTGATGTTTCTCACATCTTCTACTATTCCCCACCACCTCCAGCAAATTAACACCCAGCCCTTCTGAATTTCACTTTCAGGACCTGTCCCCGAATCTTTTAAAATTGACTAAAATCTATACACTTCAGCTTATGCAGTTGAAGACATCTCTATGGGAATAGATGTTTCCTAAGGCTTATAACTTAGCTAAACTGGGATGAATTTTGACAGGGATGCTACAAGTGACATACTGGATGCAAAGTCTCCCCCTCCCCCCGACCAAATATTCGGCCTCAACTTTGAGATACAGGGGATCTGTAAGCTGTTCAAGGATGGTTGTTGTTTTAATATTAACATTTTATTACTTGAGTCTCAAAAATAGAACAATTGTTCTAGCTGTATCTCTTCCTAAAAATTAGCCATAAGAGATGCCTAGTGTGGACAATGTCAGTCTAAATAGTTATAGTTAGGTAAAATTAAAGGCAAAAGTGTCCAAAACTCAGATTTTTGCTGGGCAACTGTGGCCAGATCCTGCCACATCTGGCTGTGGTTTGCCCAATAGGCCAAGGGGTTGCAGAATTCAGCAGCTCCAGGTCCTTGGCAAAATAAGTAGCCACTGAAGCCTCAGTACTACCTGCCCGAGGCTGGGGTCTGGTGTATTTGAACCCCACCATTGAAGCCATGGGTTTGGCCCACACTGGCAGTGGCTGGCATGGAGGAGACTGGCTGGTGCTGGGAGTACTATCATGGGAAAGTGGATCCTTCCTCTTTCACATCCCCTGGCCTCTGCCCTTCTGCCTTCCTGACTCTGTTGACCAGCACCTGCACCTAGTAATCAAGGGTTTTGGTGTTGCCAGTGCACATGCTCCCCTTCACCCTCAGGTCACACATGACCAACAACATGTGGTCTGTACTGGACTGCAAGGGATCCAGTCATTTCCTGATGCCCTCCTTCAGCCATCTTGCCAGTGCCTTATCTACCTGCTACAGGTTCGTAGCAGGTAGATCATGCCTGACTAATCTAGTCTCTTTTTATGACCAGGTTACAAAACACCTGGACACAGGAATAGGGGTTGACGTCATTTACTTAGACTTCAGGAAGGCCTTTGATATGGTATCCCACACCATACTGGTGAACAAGTTAAGAGGCTGTGGTTTGGATGACTACACAGTTCAGTGGATGGCGAATTGGCTAGAGGGTCATACCCAGAGAGTCATAGTGGATGGGTTGGTATCAACCTGGAAGGGTGTGAGCAGTGGGGTCCCACAGGGCTCAGTTCTTGGACCGATATTCTTCAATGTCTTCATCAGCGACTTAGATGAGGGAGTGAAGTGTACTCTGTCCAAGTTTGCGGATGACAAAACTGTGGGGAGAAGTGGACATGCCGGAGGGCAGGGAACAACTTCAAGCAGACCTGAACAGGTTGGACGTATAGGCAGAAAACAACAGAATGAGATTCAACAAGTAGAAATACAAAGTGCTGCACCTAGGGAGAAAAAATGTTCAGCATACCTACTGCCTAGGGAATGACCTGCTGGGTGGCACAGAAGTGGAAAGGGATCTTGGAGTCCTAGTGGACTCCAAGATGAATATGAGTCGGTAGTGTGATGAAGCCATCAGAAAAGCCAATGGCACTTTATCGTGCATCAGCAGGTGCATGACGAACAGATCCAAGGAAGTGATACTTCCCCTCTCTTGGGCGCTGATCAGACCGCAGTTGGAATACTGCATGCAGTTTTGGGCGCCGCACTTTAAGAGGGATGTGGATAACCTGGAGAGAGTCTAGAGAAGGGCCACTCATATGATTAAGGGCTTGCAGGCCAAGCCTTATGAGGAAACACTAGGGTACCTGGACCTCTTCAGC